>JAAAKE020170899.1:0-29561 GCA_010014785.2 Anisolabis maritima | reverse complement strand
ATATAAACTGAATATTATTGGCAGATGTCTAACCTCTCTAAAACCGCCAAAATCGGCAGTCACTATGAACCAATCATAACAACCGGAGCCATCTTTTGAAAACGGACCTTACTAATTTGTATACCCCCCATAAATAAATATGTCTGGATGATTGTATTGTAAAAACAATTATATATGGTTTAATGTCTATATGGCCGATGCCGAAAAGACAAAAAAAAAAAAAAAAAATATAAAATAGTCCACTTTTTTTACCCTGGGCCAATTTTATTAATTTTGCTTAGTTCTTTGTGTTTTTTCTAATGTATTTTTTTTTTTTTAATTTTTTTGAAATCAGGCTATTTAGACTTTAAATTTAGCCAATATTATTTATATAAATTTTATCTCTCAGGTGGTAAGCGAACCCTTAGAGACATGCGGTAATTTAATTATTATAACTATTATAAAACAAAAATGCTGAATTAGACTCGGTATACTCAAGCGCCAAGAACGTCGCATCCAAAGTGACGCTTACACATTATTTTTGTGCTTTTTTAGTCTGTTTACAGTGTGATATTATTTTGTCACATGATTCATGTCAAATTTGGACATGACGCCTATGTGCCCAAGGATCTTTGATTTTCAAAAAACCAATATATATATCCTTTATTTTATTATTTGTCTTTTCGTCAATTTAAGGACCAGGATCGATCAAGTAGGGGATATTAGGGGTGGGCGGGACTGAGGGGACCCGAAAAGCAGACACACAGCCTCTGATAATAAATGTAATATATGTATTTTTTTTACGTGTGATAGGTGGCTATCTACAGACCAGAAATGTGTGTGAGGAAAGCAAGTGAGCCAGTAGAGTAGCCTCTATCGAAATAAAAACTCCAAATATGTGAAACCTTTCGGCTTTAATTAGATATGGTATCATCAGTTAAAGAATATAAGAAGCTCAATGAGTTAAGTAATGAGTTGTAGATGAAGTTGTGCATACAAATATTTAAAAACTCATTGCATTGAGCTTGTTATTCTATCAGTGACTAAAGATGACATAAGCTAATCTCTCAGTGACTAAAGATGACATAAGCTAATTAAGGCCTAAACGTTTCATTGGTAGTTTTTTTATTTCGATAGAGGCTAGTGGCTTCTCCTCTCATATATTTCTAAAATATATATATATTTAGAGGGGGAGTCGATATATGACTGAGCCTGTGTTTCAATAATAAAATCTTTTAAATATACTATTTAAGTTCAATGGGTTTCAGAAAAAATTGAATGTTCAAAATACGAAAATATCCATCAAAATCTTTTAAATATTTTTTGAAAACATAAGAGGAAAAAAGATGGGAAAAACTTTTGACCTAATTATACTAAATAATTATTATAAATTAAAATAATAGAAAAATAAAAATTTATTTCTATTTACCCGAGAAAAATCTTTCTGGAATCTTGCTAATATATATAAAAAAAGCAAGTCCTGAGATGGCATACATTCCCAAAACTCGAGGAAGAAGCAACCGGACCAAAGGATTAGCTGCTCCACCCATAACTACCACCCAGTGAAATGTTGGTACAACTCCGTAGGCTGCCCAGAGTACGAATACCATTAATTTAAGATTTGAATTAACATCAAATCGTGGAATCTGAAGACACATTGCGATAAGAAAAATCATACAAACACTTGCCAAGTAAAATTGCCGCCATTCCTTAAAAAGAAAAAAAAAGAATTTATTGATTTGATCATTATTAATAAAAATAAGATAATCATACCGTGTGGCACCAGAAGGCGTAATATATCCCCGAAACATAAATTGCAAGAAGACTGAGAGCGATACCGAAGAGATCGAACGATAGGAAGCACCAATAATCACGTTCAGATCGACATGAAAATGTATGATATAAAGAAGAAAGGATCATACAGACCTGCAATTTAACAAAAAAAAATTTATATACAATAAGACGAATGGTTATGAAGATCTTTATAGGAAACTTGAAGAAGGTAGTCAACAAAATAATACTAGTCATTCTCGTCGACATTTCGAACGCATGTCGCGCTCATCATCAGGGCGAAAATAATGTTAAAACGTTAGATGAAAAACAATTTCCAGAGAAATATATTCAAAGAGGTCGGTGACATATAAATACATTTGCATATTATGCATTATTTGTCACCGACCATTATATTTGTGTATATTTGTATGGAAATTATTTTCCACCTTACGTTGCGACATGCGTTCGAAACGTCGATAAGAATAACTAGTATTATTTTGTTGACTACCTGCCTCACACCTCCTATAAAAAAAAATTATATATAATATAGATTATAATAATCATATGTTAAGAGAGCGTAATTCAATTGACATCCCCAACTTTAGTTTGCACAATTTCGGCTGGCTCATTTATGATACTGAAATAGATATCGAAACAAGAATGATAATTTTAGGAAGCCTCAGTGCGAAAAATTAAAAAATGGAGGATTCTGATCGACTAACTTCGAAAACGAAATATATTTAGTCACTTGCCGCTGTTAAAAGAGATCGCTTTTAGCTAGCCTCAGGATTTTATAAACTATTTACGATGAGCAATTTACGAATACTCGGCTATCGACAAACCAAGTCCAGAGTCGAGCAACCATCTAAACAACTAGGCTCTTCATATCCAAACAAGTTCGATTATGTTTTTACAAAAAGCTCGAGTTTGTGTGTGTATGAAGTTTAAGAAGCAATCATCTTGATTCTGTTCCTCCAAATCGAAAAATAATCTTTTTAATCGCTGCTATTCCTTTTTAACCAGCTCAAAATAATTCCAAGCGCGGATTTTACATTTCTTGATGTTTTAATGAAATTTGCTATGGTAGTAATACTTTCTCCACGTTAATGATCTAAATGGTATCAGATACCAGAAGACAAAAGGCTTAAAATAAATATTTTACCTGGAAGCACGAGAGTAAAATGGCTACAATGAATTTATCTGTAAAGCTTGCATGAATGTTGAGCAACATTAAATCGTAGAAAGTGAGGCCTAAGAATAACATCCAGCCGAAGATATGACTCCATATATTGATGGTCTCATTTGTCCACCAAAATATACTGAAACAGAAACAATCATTAAATTATTATTAGAAATAAATTCTTTGAAAAGAATAATGGGTAAATATAATAAAAAACTTTTGGAAAATTTCTCTAAGCTTTAATTTACCAGTATTATTTTGACTCGTATGACTTTCCTGTGCAATTATATAATAGTAAGGGGAAATTATTGTGATCATGAAAAATTTATTGTAACTCCCCCAATTTTTAAAATATCTTTAAGTTTCAAATCAAAAAGATCCCAAAAATGCAAAAAAATTTTAAGGTGCCTTTGCGTTTAGGTATGTGTGTGTACCTTTTATTTTGGTTTATATAGTTGGCATCACTCATCAGAAAAGAATGAAACTTAACAACATTATAGCATTAAGAGTGCCTAAGAAGTTATTGTTAGTAAAATTTGAACCAAATCGATACGCAGGAGCCGATAAAAAAGGCCTCCCAATATTTATCGCGCAATACGATTTTCTTAGCATCTGATGAGTCAAATCTTTTGGAACTCGGTAATAATAATTAAGACTTGTCTCTCTAGTTTGGGACCAATTTTCATAACAAACCGTCGCGTGGGAGCGGATTTATTCTAAAAAAACAAAAAAAATTGAGTATAAGATAATAAACCTAGGTTTTCATAGAGAAGAAAACTGAAATTTTATTTAATTTCTTTGAGTTTTTTCTTTGCTTTTTTTTTTAAATTCACTTCATGAATAGATATTTATTTATCCACACAACATAACCTGACTGATATGATATGACTTGCATACTCGATGGTTTGTAGAACGGCTCCCCTTATATTCCCAGAGGATATGGTTAGTGATGGCTAAGAAGAGTGGGAAAGTGCTGCAATTACGTTTCCTATCTTTCCTTAATCTTTCATTTATCTTTTTACTTTTTTTTTTAAGCCTTTTTCAGCATCTGAGGCCATTTAGATTTCGACCTTATTTATTTATATTAATTGGTAGCCAATATAATATAAAATCTTTTTACTTGAATGTGGGTGGGCTCGTTTTATTTTATGACAAATAAATTGATATTTCCTAAACCCCTTGAACATATACAATCCGCTACATTATCTTGACTAAATGGTGGCTTTAAAAGCTTCTTGCCAAAATATTTTTTAGAAAAAAAAAAGTAAAAATTTAATTATTTCAAATGATAATAATAATGATTATTAAGTTTTTATTAAAATCTTTTCTGAAATTAATTTTTTTTATTAGTAGCTAATATAATTTGTATGTTGGGAAGAAGAGGGAGAAGGAGGTTAAAAATATCAACAAAAGTTTTACATAGACCAAATTTTACTAATAACTACTAACTACAAATTAACAGAATTCATAAATCATCTAGGTGACTTTTTTTTTTAAGAGAAAAAATAGACTTTATTTTGCTAACTGATCCCTGATTTTGACTATTCGAGGCCACATGGAAAGTGGGGGAGGAGGGGTTCCGCCCTATACCCCCTGTTTGGAATCATCAATATTAATCTTTAGATTAATTTTAATAATATTATATTTAAGATTTTAAAATAATAAATTTACAATTCTTTTCTAAAGATATTCTTGAATCCACAAGTCAACTTACCGTAGCGGGTTGTCTATGCTTTAAGAGCATAAATTGACTGCAAAATATTTGAGTCACACCATACATACCTGCACCATATAAATGATTATTCTAACGTTTTCACTCTAAGGTAAGGGGTTTCCACCTCAATCGCATCT
Source organism: Anisolabis maritima (assembly GCA_010014785.2). Lineage (NCBI taxonomy): Eukaryota > Metazoa > Arthropoda > Insecta > Dermaptera > Anisolabididae > Anisolabis > Anisolabis maritima. The sequence goes on along the minus strand of JAAAKE020170899.1, from coordinate 24,778 downwards.
AATCAAAGATTCTTGAAAGCCGCATGCTATCCATTTAATATTATATATTGTTTATTGAATACTAATTTATCATGATTACATACTTTTTCTTGCGTATCAGCAAAATAATTAAATTTAAAAAATTATAACTCTTTTGGGATATAATAAATATTTCATATTGGAAAAGCCCACGTTAAAGTTGTTTCTATTCTATCTGAATGAATCTGATCTATCATAAATTATTATTATTGAAAAAGATCTCTTTGCTGTTTGGATTTGGGTTTCTAAACGGATACACATAACAAGTTAATATTTGAATTTTAAATAGTTCATAAAAATATTTAGCTGATAAGTTCTAATTAAAACCCGAGGAATGAATTCGTTCATATTTTAAAAGAGAGAAAAAAATTTGTTAGATGACGGACAACAATTAACACTTCACACAAATACGTTATTTGCTTTTTGCATGTATTTTTTTCAAGGTCACATTAAAGGGAAATATATCAATTCTTTGTTTAGTAAAAAAATCAAATGTGAATATAAATACATATTATTTTATGACTAATTTGAATATACTATGACTTATCGAAATTTATACTCTAAGGGTAGTGGGTCGTAGAATTACAAGCTCCATTCCACGCATCATCAGCAATATACTTAGGTAACTTTTGGGTTTACACTCTCATTTATATTTAGGAGCATCTTTCGAGTTGAGTTAAGGAGAAAGTAAGCCTTTTATATAAATATCTTATGTTTTTGCACATAATAAAATTATAATAATATTTTAATTTTACCTTTTACCATTATATGAATTTAATATAATAATTATTGCAAGAGATGAACAATTGACGTATTTATTAAAGACGCAAACTCTTCCCCCATCCACCAGATTAATAAAATAATTTAATTTTTTAATAAAAATAGATATATAAATATTTAAGATAGGGAATAATTGCCATTTTAATTCCAAAACAAATACAATTGATTTTATTAAATAAAAATTAATCTTGAATACTATAGTAAATAGTTAAAAATTTATCATATACATAAAGTAATCATGTTACCTACAATAACACATGACTGTTGAAATTTGATATTAATTACTATATTTTTTTAAAATCAATTACGTAATGATAAATAAAAAAGTAACAATATACGTACAGTATTCAAAATATCTACTAATTTATCTAATAAATTAAAATCATTCCAAATGAAAGGACTTTGATTGATTATTAATCAGCTTATTATAAAGGGATTCGTTTATAGAAAATTTAAAATAAAGACCTTTTTGCTAAAATATTATATAATCTTAAAATTTTACATATCACTTACTTGGTATTTATAAATGAAATTTATTTGATATTAATAAATATGTCTGAATAAAGTATCGTAATTAAAAATATGATTTAATTGTTTAGTGTATGTGGCCTCAGATGCCGAAAAAAACAATAAAATTTATGAATTAACTTATTTTCTTTTTTGTTTTTTAAAGAAAAAATTTTGGGATTTTTTTTAATAAATTATTTTTTCCAATTAGGAAATTCATTTTGTTTAAAACAAATCTGGTATAACCTGCAGGTTCTCATTATAATAGGGGAAATTGGGCCCCTCCAGCTTCCGTTACTATGGTAATTACACCTATGATCACTGAAAGGTATTTTTTGTTTTTATGCATAAGATCCAAAAGACATATGAGAACCAGTGGTCATATATAACCAGAAAGAGTAAGAGAAAGAGAGAATGCGATGAACTTTTTAGCTTGTTGAGTTTTGATTTGAAGGATTGGAGATTGTTAGTTTTGGAGAAATTGGTGACAAAAAGATGGCTCCACTCACGGAAGGTCATGGGAACAAAGGAAGATTGGAATTGACTAGTTCAGCTAGAAAGCTAGTCAAGTTTAACGACAGGGATTTTGGGACGGCCCTCTTGTATAATAATTTTATAATTCCTGAACTAAAGTAAACCTTTAAAAATTTTTGAAAATGATTGACAGACATCAAAATTTAAAACTATATCTTAAAGGTACTCCATTTGTCAATAAGTCTAATTTGATATATACTCCTAAAACCTAAAAAATTAAATGAATCAAACAAAAATAAGTGAAAAAAAAATGAATAAAATATCACCTTTCAATGCACAATTTCGTGGAGAGGAATCCTCTATATCCAGATCTGATATAAGGATTGAACTTGAGGTAGTTGGGAGCATCGTTGAAAGTGAGTAGTAAAGGTGAGCCGCACACTTCACGTTTTTCTTTGATACCAGCACTTGAAGTTCCGTTGCTCCCATTGTAGTTTGACTTGGAAGTTGTTGTAGAGCAGGACGCCTTCCCTCCATTTGTCACTACACTCGGCTCATCCTCAGCTTTCTGTAAAAATAACATTATAATTTCGGACCATCCTAAATTTTAAGCTTTTTTTGCGTGACATCGAACTCAAATAATTTTGAACATCCTAGTTATTTGACACAACTAGGTTTACCTAAATGATAAAAAGGTAGGCTAAAAGACTAAAATCCATTGTAAATATTTTTATTTAAAAAATAAACAAATGGAATATTAAATTTTTTTTTCTTTAGTGGTAACTACAACAACAAAGATAGGAGATATTTGACTGTGATTGATTGACGATGTTTATATATGCCGACCCGTGCAAACCTGAGCCTAATCATATCCGGTAAAGGTAAAGTAAATCCCCGGATTCGGATACGGGTGTAGAATTGTGGCCAGGATTGCTGGGGGCGAAGCCCCTCATGCCGTAGAAGAGAGCAGAGAAATTGATTCCGGGACAGAAACACGTCGACTGCGCAGACGAGATAATCGATGTCCCCATCGGGAATCGAACCTAACCGTTTTAGTTCATTTCCCTTCCGATAGGAGGTGCGCCGAGTATTTAACAATCTTATTTTTTAAAAAGCCAGGATGACCCAAATAATCATTTAAATTATTCATTCATTAAAGTTTCCGATTATATAAATAATTTACTTATCTTTCCTATGAGACTTCATTAAAAATTAAATGAATTTTTTCCTTTTGACGAAAATGTTATCAATTGAAATAAATTCATTATAATTAATAAGATAATCAAAAATAATCTAAACTAATATTAATACAATTTCCTAAATAAAATAAAATTTATTTATTTATTTTTTGTGATATGAAATGTAAATTAAGAGATAAAGATGACTAGCATGTTTTTTGAGTTCACTAATCTAAATTCTTGCAAAGAAATTATAAAATTAAACCCGTGTTCAGAAAGGGAACATTTTTTTTTTATTAATAATTCTTCAAGTTAATTTATTTCTCTTGAAGTTTCTAATTAAAGAAAAAATACTTTCACACTATATACTACATATATAGGTTAAAAAAATAAAAAAATTAGAGATGGTTGAGGAAGAAAAATTCCAAATGAAGAAATTTTTTTCCTTTATTAAAGATGATTATTTTCCATATTCTAAGAGAAATTTTCAACCGTTTGAAAACAGAGGACATTATTGATAACGTACTACGCATGCGCCTGACCATCCCAAATATAAACTAGTGGTTATTTTTTGATTGGAAAAGTTAATAAAAAAATAAATAAGAGTATGGCTTCAGTCTTTCGGCAACTGAGGCATACACAGCGGATATTAGTTATTTAGAGAATGAACACATGAAAGATTGTCAAAACAACTATCCATTTTTATTGAAAATTATATATTAAAGGTCGCAATGTTATCTTTTAAGATATAATAATAAGATAACATTGCAACCTCTTAAATCTAGGATTTTGAGGGACAATAATATTAAAATTTCAATGAAATTGGTATTATTTAATTCAAAATTTCGAGACCGATTTTTTGTTGTAATAAAAATTATTCTAATTTAAGCATTTACAGGGGTATAATTCATAACCAAAAGTCATAACAAATTTATTTTTTTTCATATATATATTTTTAATAAAATGTTCTATTAAATGCCTATTTATTATCTATTATTCTAAAATGTTTGAGATTAAGAGGAAGTATGCAATTGCAATCATGTAATTTACATTTTCACGAGGGAAAAAAGACGAAAGGTTGTGAAAAATTAACAGAAATTGATTAGTATGCCTCAAAGGACATGGTAAAACGAACACAAGTTATCCGAACTAAAATGCTAATACATAATGGCATCTGGAGGTTGGTGAAGGAGTAGGAAAGAAAAAATTGGAGCAAACGAAGGCACAAGGTCCGTTTTTTCTTTTTTAAATACCAATCTTTTCTTCTTTTTTTTTTTAAAGATTTTTTTTTATTTTTTTTTTAAACTTTTTTGTTATGAATAATCCAAATTGACCTAAACAACGTACCTAAACAAAATAGCTTACTATTCTTTTCGTTTTACTCTCTTCCTCACTAGTATCCATTGATTGATGTTCGATGCGAAGCTCATCGAAAAGTGGGCTAAGAGAAAGTTGAATGTTTCACATCACATTTTTTTTATATTTATATTTTTTTTATACCTATAAATATTCATTTCATTTTCTTACTGACTGACTAATCAATAAGAAAAAAAAAAAAAACAAAAAACAATTGATTGTTCCTAAGGATGAAATATTGAAACAGAAACAAATTAAAGCAACGCATATCTGTCCTTAAAATGATATATTATCATCAGAATATTTTTAAAAGATGATAAAGCCTTAAAAGACTGAAATGACTTATAAAATGACGGAAATAGAATAATCGTATTATAATTTGTTTATTTGGAGGCACCGGAAATAAATAATTTAAGGTCGTCATTCAAAAAAGCAGTTTAGGAAAAATTTTACTGTTTTTTTCTTGACACTATTAGAGGCCAAAGGAATTCGATTTTTTTCACTTTAATCTTTTTTAAATTATTATAAAAAATTTTTAAATTTGTTTTATATTTAATTTTTTTAATTTTTAATTTTTTAAAACATCTCTTTATGTAATAATATTGTCAAAATTTTTTTGCCTTTTTCAGACACGAGCACAAACTGTATTTCAAGGAAATTTTAAAATCTTTGTCCATATTTTAGGTTCAGAGGTTTAAAGTAAAAATAAAAAAAACTGATCAAACGGACTGGATTATGTTGGTGAGAAAACACTTTTTTCTCTCGCAATGAGAAAATGGGCTAAAAACGTTTTTAGGACCGTTAGAAACGTTTTTGGACTCGAATTATCTTATTAGAAAACAGTTACATTCATTTGTAGACTTTTGAACAATTCATTATTCGCTCCTTTTTCTTTTCATACAATAATCAATAAATAAAAGAATAAATAATTTATCATTCTTTTATCACTTGAATTGGCTTTTGTACACTCCAATTTCAAACAGTCGTATCATCGCCACTTTCTTTATATAAATTCTTTTACACAGAGAATAATTGATTCTGAAACTCTCTTTATTTCTTCTAATATAATAATATGCTATATATTTCTACTTCATTATACCTCTATCCAGGGCCGTCAAGCTAAGGGAGGAGGCAGGAGGGAACAAATTTCCGGGTCCTGGACTCTCTGAGAGAATTCCTACTCTAAATGCCTCTGAACCTAAAGGAATAGGGGCCCCCTATTAATAGAGAGCCCCAATTCCAGGAAAATCTCTCGGGATCATTGCCTATACTCCAGTAAACAATTTTATTTAGCATTCACTGCTATTTTCATTCCAGACTGGAGCCTGGAGGACACTTTTTCAAAATATAGGTACCTAAAAATTTTAAATTATTGCTATTAAAACTTGGTTTACTACTCTAAACTCTAAATACACTGGAATGCTAACTACGACAACACAAAGCACTCTAGAGTTATCTCTCATTGTCTTACTGTACAGTCAATTCAATATTTCCTCACGTACCAAAGGTCATTCGCTTTCCGTCCTGAGCGTCAAAAAATTATTATATTGGCTTCCAATTAATATAAATAAATAAGGTCTAAATGGCCTCAGATTTCGAAAAAGACTTGAAAAAAAGTTCAGCCTTTTAAGAATTTTTGAATCTTCACTTGAATCTCATATTTGTTGGAATACCAACTTCTTATTCAGATTGTACATAATTGTTTTGTTCATTCACATATTGGTCCGAAAAGGACAAAGATATAATTGCTCTCTCTGTATTCTTGGCTACATCCCATAAACATGAGTTCCATTTTACTTATAGTTTAGTGGATTCTGATGTATAGGAAAATATATTATCGTAGCTAGGGAGGGGGAGCAATCGCACCCGGCCTCACAATAGGGGCGGAAATTGTGGCTTATACTCGTATAAAAAGGTAGGCTTTTTTTGAGAAGAAATATGTTGTGGTGGGTCGGGAAACTCATTAGGTACCTCAGGCGGAATAAACCCTAGTTCAATGTATATTAAACTATGATATTTTTTTTTCTTTTATAGTAATCATTCATTTACTTGATTCCAAATTTTTGAACTTTGTGTAATCTATCTAAATATTTTTTCTTAAATAAAAATTAAAATCAATAGTTCATAATTTTGAATTGTTTATTATATTAAAAGTAATGCATAATATCTAAAACAGAGAACGAATTTGATTTTATATCGGGAAAAAGAAGCCAAAAATATATAAAAGGGTCTCGAGTTAGGAACATTAGAAAAGATCAGATGGAATTTAGAAATTTGGCTAAGGCCCAAAATCCCCTTAAAGCAGAGATACAGAGAGGTCTCAGTTAATTGCAAAGGTCAGTGGTTCGCTTTCCGTTCTGAGAGATAAAATTTACTTGAATTATATTGGCCATCAAATGAGGATCGTTCTGTGCCGGAGTGCAATGGGTGCAATGTTCCAGGGCAGTACAATTTAGGGTTGGCACAATCGACTCGTAATCATAATAGATTTAAATTAATAAACAAAAATAAATATTTAAAGATGGATGGGAAATTCCAAAAAATTATTATACTAGTTTCCCTTGTATTTAAACTGAATTTGAATTTGATTCTATTATAATCAATATATAATTATCAACAACTTTGAAGAAAACTTTATAAATCAACCAATATTTTCTTCATTTTTTTTATTTCATATAAAATCTTCAATCTTTAAAAGACTTTTGACCTTCTCCTCTTCTGGGCTCAAATTGATGGTAGGAGGAAGAACCATGGCCATAATAAGTAAAACTCATACTTAATAGTCTGAATTTTTTTTTGGGGGGGGGGGGGCGGCACAAAAATTCAGATCACCTAAACCCACTGAATGGCCCTGTATCAAATTATTTAAATAAATATGGGCGGAGTCTTAATGGCCTCAAATGTCGAAACAGACGGGAAAAAAAAGCCAAAAATATAGATTAAGGATAGACGAAGTAGTTAAAGATTTTCCGCAAGATACCTAAAATCTGAATCCGGTACTAAAAAGGTGAATATTTTGGAAGGTAATGACATTGTTCTGAGGATATCCTAATTAAAATTTTTCTTCTGTTTAAAGACAAAAAACTTAGTATGTTCAATGATTCCACTAACCATTTCTTTAATTCATGATAATGATTAATTTAATATTCATAGCTCACGAAGTAAATATTTAATTTTAAAGAGACAAACTTTTAAATGTATTCAGTTGAGTAACTCAGCAAATTTTCATAAAAAACGAATTTATTTTACTAAGAGCCTTATTTATCCAAATAAAAAAAGTAAAATTAATTCTTAAAATAATATTTATTTGATTATTTAATTAAAAAATTCCCTTTTCAATTTATAAATGAAAAAAAGTTGTAGATATTTTTGTTTAGATAAGACTAAAAAAAAATTATCACTTTAGTTTTTTTAAGTCTTTTTCGGCATTTGAGGCCATTTAGAATCCATCTTTATTTATTTAAATTAATTGGTAGCTAATATAATTTTTATCGCTCAGAACTGGTAGGTGAAGCCAGACCTTTAGATCTGCACCAAGGGACAGAGCTTTAGTTAGCTTATTATTATGGCCCATCGACCAAAACCAGCAAACCACAATTAACAAAAAAACATTTGTTTTAAAACATTTCCTTATTCTAAGTTTTTTTTTTTTAAGAAAATGTTTTTAATCAATCAATCTCTCAATTATATGAAAAAATTCTTTTTTTTGGGGGGAGAAGGGGGGGAGAGGGTGGAATTTTTAAAATAAACTTGTCTTGAGAATAATGCTTTTATTTATTTATTTTTATATTAAAATTAAATTTATGTAAAATTTATTAAATATATATTTTCAAGGATATATAATTATCAAGGTCAGCTTCTTCAAAAAATTATTCAAATCAATAAACAAAAGAATGAATCTATAAGCTGACTGTCTTTTCCATATATTAGATAAAAAATAATAATGTTTATATTTATGTTGCTCAAGACACTAACTTTTTCCAATGGCAAAATGACCAGGAGAAGAAACTCCTCCTCCATCGCAGATGGTTGACGGGTGAAACGATCAGGGGGTGGTTTTAATTATTGATTTTTTTTCTTTTTTAATTGTATTTACTTATTTACGATCCGGGAAAATGCGCCTAGCTATTAGACATTTTGTAGCGGCTTGATGGTTTATGCGTTTTTTCTTAGTAAAATTTTGATTTAAACATATTAATTTTTATGGTCATTAGAAGTTTATCTCAAATGTTGTAACATTTTTAATTTAATAAAATTAATTAGACACGAGCTGCTATCTACCGTGCCTAGCCAAAGTAGCAAGCTCCCTTTATCTCTTACTTGTTAATCACAACTTATTCTTCACTTTCCTGTAGTCGATCTTGATTAATTCGATTGTTGGATAAAACCACAATGAGCCAGAAGTCAGTATATGGAAATATTTCTAAGTAAAATTTTAACTTAAATGAAATTTCTCTAGAAATTTTTGAATTAAAATTATTCTTCACCGTTTAATTATGAGAATGAAGGAAGATTTTCGAATTAGCCACTTAAGAAAAATCTTAATAAAAGAAATTCTAAATAAAAAAAAGCTTAGTAAAATTTCCTAGGTTAAGATTTTTTTAAGAGTGTTTATTAATCACACAACTTTCTCTTACCTCTGGTAAGGGAAATTGTGTGAAGTGCTATCATATCAGATTTTTTGTGTTGAGTCCCTTTGGTAGCCGGTTCACAATTTTATTTAGCTTTTTTAGAGATTTTTCGTTTGTATTAATCAATTATTAAAATTATTAATTTATATTTTTAAGTCTTTTTCGGCATCTGAGACCATTTAGACTCCGCCCTTATTTATTTATACCAATTACTAGCCAATATAATATAAGTAAATTTTTGTCGCTTCCAGTTCTGAGCCGCAAAAATTTATTTATTGACTACCAATTGATTTAAATAAAAAAAAAGGAGGTGGAGTCTAAATGGGCTCAGATGCCGAAAAAGACTTAAAAACAACCTCTGCACCAAGGGACAGGACTGATTATTAAAATTATAAAAAAATTAAATTTAATTAATTAATTAATAAGTTTGGTTTATTAATAAATATAGGAAAAATATTTATATATTGTTACCATGGCAACGGGTCTTTTGCAATGAGATACTTCAAATCCAAAATTGAGTGTGGGGTGAAAAATGTTTAATTCAACTTAAAAATTATCTAATTTATTACATGTTCCGCCATTTTAATCAATATTGTTAGAGTAGTTTAAGAAATAAAAGAATAAAAGCTCATCAGTAAAGTATTAGTACTCTTTGGCTGATTTTATTGAAAAGCTTCGAGATGGATGAGGCAAGGATACCTAACTTAGATATAAACTTTCAGCCTCGGAGTTTTTTTTGTTTTTGAGATATCTTGTTCACAGACAGACACGCCATTTTGCGTGACCCAATTTTACTCAGGGGACCTCAAATCATGTATTTCCGTTGAAATATTGACATCGATTTTTTTTGCTATTGCAATACTTTTTCACTATATATTTCATATATAGGTAAGAGAAAGTAAAAAGAAAGTGATTTCTCATACTCTCTAATACGATTTGTTTACAAGAGAAGGTGCAGCCCACCCCAGTAAAGTCCCAAGTATCTCATGAATAACCACTTGACCCATGAATAGTGAAATAATTTTATAAGGTAGACCCTAGTTACTTTTCTCCCTACAGGTTAAGAATCGAGGTCGCAAAGGATAAAATATAAACTTATAAAATTTAATTTATTTTATGACTAATTAGGTAAATTAAAAGTATTAAGTTCAAAAGAACTTACACTTGTTGACTTTGAATTCTAGATCGCATTTTTTTTATTAAACTTTGAAGACCTCAATTCCATCACTTTTCAAAAGAACCATTAATATTATACTAAGAAATACTTTATAAATTAGAAATATTAAATGATTTATTTATTAAAAAAGTCGATCAAAAGAAAATTACTAATAAAGAATTTCCTTTATAAAAAGAATTAATTAATTCTTTTCATATTATTTTAGAAATCAAATCTTCCAAGATATAGGACAAAAATTTGCACATTCATCCATTTAATATAAACAAGTTAAGAGAAAGCCAGGATTTGTCTTGGAATATCTCTAATAAGAAAATTCGATTTGTCATTATGATCCTTTTAAAAATCAAGGACATTCAATCTTGAATGGACCATCGTCATCACTTTAACCACTTTGGTTCAAATAATTAACCTCTATTTAAGAGTTCATGAACTATTTTACTTCTAAAAATATTATTTTGATTAATACTGATATTGATCAATTGATAAACAAGTTTATATAAGTATTTAAGATAAAATTTTCTGTTATATTTTAAAAATAAATAAGATTAATTTAACCAATTTAAAACCGTTTAGACACTTCAATTCTTGGGACTAGTTTATCTATCCTCTTGTTTTTTGAATACCAATTTTAAAAGAGGGCTTCGTGATGGAGTGAAGAACTGTAACTGAGACTAGCCATGTTCCAATGGGTCCTCGTATTATCTGGAGAGTTCCTTGTTCCCGGTATATTCTTGAGGATAGGCAAGTATCAAAAAAAATTTTCCAGAGATGTAGGGCAGTTTCGAGGAATTAATTTTTTACATGAAATTCTCTTTAAATGAGTAAATTTATTCGACGGAGTATGGCATACTCTGTTTGTTTACACTAAATGTTTTTATTTAATTTAAAAAGTTAATTCCTCGAAACTGCCCTTCATCTCTGGAAAATATTTTTTGATACCTGCCTATCCTCAAGAATATACTGGGAACAAGGATCTCTCCATATAATACAAGGACCCATTGGAACATTCTCCGCATTTAGTAAGTTAAAAACAAATTCTTTCCTCAAATTAGGAGGATTAGTCCAAAAATTAGAGTAAAAAAGTTAGAGATAGGAAATAAAGTAACTTCACGAGATGCATATGGATGGGTACAGCCAAAGGTTTTAAAATAAGATGCTATCTAGCATTTGGACTTTCAAATAAATGTGAAATAAAAAATTAATATTAAGTTGAATTTATTGATTTATTAACCTAAACGCTTATTATAGATACTAATCTGCAACTCGAAAAGGTTTTGGCTTGGGCTTTCAGGTTCATATATGGAGTCTCTATTACTTTTTTATGATTTTGATAGTTTTTAAGGACATTTAATTAAAATTTAAATTGTATTCTTTTATCAACCGTGAAAAAAAGAAATGGAAGGAAAAGTTCAAAACAATTTTTTTTGAAAGTTCTCTTTTTTAACATTTGCATCCGATGTATTCATTAAAGGCGTGCCCATCTATCTTCAATTTTTGCAGATAAACTTTCCCTTAGGATGATTCGTCATATTCATTTGTAGTGCACAATGAATGAAATGTAATTATTAGTGAAAGTAATAAAATTGTAAACTTTTACTTTTCAAAATTCGTTATGACCCTGGGGCTCTGAGTGAAAATAAAAGTGAACAATGAATATTAAGAAATTATGAGAAGCCCTTAGGAACCTATAAATAAATAAGGGCGGAGTCTAAATGGCCTCAGATGCTGAAAAAGATTTTTTTAAAAGTTGGATATTTTCTATATTCTAACTATATATTATACATCAGATTCCGGGGAATAAAAAAATAAAGAAAAATTATTTTAAGTATGTAAAATTATATATTACAGTAATTTATTAAAAAAAAATTTATTGATCCAATTTTTTAGGGCTCGCGAGCCATCTCAAGCCTTCTCAAAAAGATTGCCTAGTAAAGTACCGAGGGTTTGTGACATCGACATTTCGGGCAATGTGATTACCTTCTATAAGATAATTAAATGTACAAAAATTATATAAAATATAATTAAAATGGTGTCTAATTGTATTATAAAGGGAAGCGTTATTTGAGGGTCTCTCTCATTGATTTAGGTTTTGACTACGTTATTCTTTCTACAGATTCTCAATTTTGATCCCGAGGAAGGCACAATTTGTGCCCGAAACGTAGACATTTAAAAATAATAAAAAAATAAATAAATGTATTTAATTTCTCCAAGCTGCATTCCCGTCCTTCCAGTCAGATTCTTAAGCATTTGGTATCCACTTGATTTAAATAAATTTTCATCGAACTGCCTGGAATCCGAACTCACATCTCTTGACTTTTGCGGTTTTCAATATTGATTATCTTTAACGTCTTTCGGTCACAGGGTAGGAGAGCACCTAAACTTCTTTTAATAATGGATGGAGAGGGGATGCCCAATCATCCGGGAATTGTTTTGGATGAGATGTCTGGAATTTCTACTTAATGATTAGTTTTTTTTTGCACGCTTTATTTCGCTCTTTTTCTTGTTCATTTTTGTCTTTATTTTTTCTTTGTCCTTTCCTCTGGGTTTTCATTTTTTTTTTGCAACTTTTTTATACAAATACTGAATTATAATTTTGAAAAAATATTAATTTATTCTATAAATTATAATTTAAAATGAGTTTAATTCAATAAATAATGATACCTTAAATTAAGTTTTATTAATGGAAATTTTAATTAAAGAAAAATTATATATTATTATAGACTCTAGCACATAAACGAGTAATATTTTTAGGATGTTTTCATGATTTATCATCGATCTAATGTATATTTTATTTATATAATATACTCAAAATGTACATATCATAAATGAATATTTTCACTTTAAAATATTATTATATAAAATATAATATATATTTATATATTAATATTAAATAAATGAAAATGAGTTTCCAGGAAATAAATAAATAATTGAAATTATTTTCCAATATAAATTGAATATATAAAACAATATCAGTACCACTTTATCACAGCAGCAGCTGGCGGCATTTCCATTGATTTAAAGATATTTTTAGGGGAAAAGGGAAAAATACTTACAAAATTTTGACCTTTTTTTAAATAAATATTCTATCAACTAAAACAAAATTTTGTCAACTCTTCGTGATCTGAAGGATAGTATTTCCCCCTTCCTCACTATGCCTTTTTGATTATGCCACTACATCAGAGATTTTAATTCAATTAATTTTTATTATTAGATAAATAATGTTATTTTATAATTGAATATTTTATTTTTTTAAATTAATAAACAATTTCGATTTTGAAATAAAAATTTTCTTCAAATAGGCTACAATAATTAGGAAAAAGTCCAATGAATGTTATTATTTTGAAGTAGTGATATATATTAATACAATGAAATATTTTTTGAAATGCATACATAAGGACAAACAAGCCATAGAATGATGACCCCTAGTCTTATGCAAGAAAAGAAAGATATAGTTATTTTCTTAAAAACCATCATAAAACTATTTTTTTTTTTTACAAGGAGCACAAATAAAAAGTTAAGTATTTTTTCAAATTTATTTTTTAATTTGGCTAAAAAAATTGTATTTATTTTTCATATGATGAAAATGAATATTTTTTTTTAGGAAAATAAGCTTTGATGATTTCAGCTGAGAAAGAACTGAAACATTTTAAATCGACTCTACAGAGAAAAATCTTTAATGAATATTTTTATTTGTAAAAATATTCAATTGCTTTTTGCAAAAATAAATTTATTTTACTATAAGGATAAATTGGGTAAATGTTGAGCATTAAAAAAATTTTCTATTTCTAATTAATAAAATAATAAATAAACTAAACAATAACTAAAAATAAAATTTAAATTTAAAATAGGGACCCAGAAGCCTCCAAAAGTGACATTATTCCATATTTAATGGAAAAAATTAGCCTGCAGCCTCCCTGAAATAAAGATGACAATTTTTCTGGTATATGCCTGAGTGCATTTTTGATCATAAAATTTATGTAACTCCTCTAAAAGATATTCTTTTATCGGCATAATTCCCTCCTCAAGAAAAATATTTTATTTAGATTTTATTTACAAGAGATTCTCTAAGGCAGTGTTCTTCATAACCCTCATTCATATTCATATTAAGGGATATTCTATAAATAGTAGAGAGTTTAAGAGGTTTTTCTCTACGATATTTCCGGCTCTCCTAAAGATATTCTACTCTTTAAGTCTTGGTTGCAATTATGGACTTTTCAAAATGTCTTATTGAGATACACTTATATTGTTTACATTAATTATAAAATAAATTCCACAGATAGTATACTCCTTCTTGAAATCTTTTTAAGTTTTTTTTCAGCATCTGAGACGAATCAGATCTCTTTCATAATCAATTAATTGGTAACCAATATAAATTTAAATAATATTATTGATTAAGGGAAATGAACCATTGACCCTTGGATCATGAAGGAACAACTTCATTACTGATCTAAGAGATAAAGTTCCTTTAATCTCAATTATTATGTACGATCCGGGAAAATGACCTCTAGGCAGACTTATGAATGAATCTATAAAATTTTATTAATTAGGCAACAAATGATCTAGAAACTTTATATTTATATTCGATACTGATTGTAATTGTGCCTACTAGCTTTTCCTGGATTAAATTGGCTTAAGAGAAGGTTTTTTTATTTTTTAATTTTGTTTGCCAGCCGAGGCATTGGCTCAAGTCAAGGGCAAGAGCTCCACGTGTTTCTTCTTGTAAAGAATAAGTGACGATGATTTTGAACAGAGAAACAATAAGGAACTAGTGTGCGAGGATGACGATCATGCTAGTCTTTATTTTAAATTGGAATCAAGCCAGAAAAACGACAAAAGTTTATTCTTCCCAGATGATTAGTCAACTCGTTCAAATTCGAATGGAAATAATAATGTCATAATAAGTAAATTTTTCTAAAATTCTGTCTGACGTTACGTTTTTTTTTTTTTTCTTTTATTTTATTCTTTTATAATATTTTAACAAAGAAGTAAGTAGAATGACAAACCGCAGAGTCAACATTTCGTTGTTAACTAACTCGTCATGAGCACAAACCGAATCAGAAACACCGTTATTTTGCATATTATCTTTTTTTAGATTTTATTTCAAACTCATCATCGACAAAGAAATTTTCAAGTTAGAAAATTATTATTTTTTATTTCGTTGATGATTTCTCTTTTATCCATCCTGAAGGCATAGTTTGATTGAATTTTTTTTTAAATTCTCGATCGAAAGAACCTCTCGCTTCTTTTCTTAGAAAAAATTCTTAAATCCACTTTTGATGTCAAGAAAAATATTTTATTTTCTTAACCCTGATTAGTAAAGTTGATAAATATTTATTTATCTTAAATCGAATGAATATCAACGAGTTTTGAAATTGATAAATCAGCAAAAATTAAATATAAATAAATAAATCTATTTTATTAACGCCAAGCTATTTAATTAATTCTTAATAAAAAGTTTTTTGTCTTTTTCTGTTGCTAAGACTAGAGATCCACCGCGTGAAATGTTCCGAATTTTTTTTTTGGAAAATTTTTTTATAAAAGCAAAAAATGCATTTTTTTATTATAATATTTAATTATAAGTTCGACTCACTACTTTATAACTTCACTCAAATTACCATACGAAGGGGAGTGGACTTAAAAGGACTGTAAACGTCGAAAGTTAGGGAATTTTTTGATATAGAAATTAAATATTTTAATTAATCGCCTATAAAAATTTTTTTAAGTCTTTTTGAGATCATTAAGACTCAGTCCATTTTTATTTAAATTATTTGGTAGTCAATACCATTTAAATAAATTCTATAAAAAATTAGAATTAAAAACTAATCGAATAAAATATCTACTATAAATTCATAAGAGGCACTCTAATAAAACTTCAGGATTTCAATCTTGTGTTAAGGGAGTGGGGTTAAATAAAATTAAATTTAAATAAGTCCTTTATAAAATTAGCAACTCGACTTTTATCTTTCAGTCAGGGACTTATTGAATTTTAAAGAAAATCAAAGCTAAAGTTTAAACAAGTTTTCTACAAGAAAAACCGGCTAAAAATTTTTGTGCATTCAGTCAAAAAATACGAAATCAATTTTATCTTTTTCCCCTAAGAGCAAAAATGTATTTCGCTCCGCTATAAACTATGATAAGTAAGTTTTAGCATAAATGCTTAATTTATTTAGGAGTCGGGAGAACAAACATTTCGGCCAAAATTGGTGACACTTTACTCGCCATTTATTTTTCTTTACCGACCCTCTCGAAATTTTTACATATAAACACGAATTAGGCTATGTAGAACATAAATCAACTGTTTTTATCATTCATATCAGTGGTTATGACGGCCTGTAGATACGTATATAGGAAATTTTTTTAAAAATTTCATATTTAACCTTCAAAGATAAAGCAATTTTTGGTTCCAAAAGTGGAGATATTTGATTGACATTTAATTATCCGGTGGTCCCATTATTACTTTCCCGGGGCTAGAAAATTTTATTTAATAATTACGCTTTTTTTTTTTAAGTCTCTTTGACATCTGAGGCCATATAGACTTTAAACGATATATAATATATTTTTTATGATACAAATTATTCAAGCATATTTATTTAAACCAAACGGTTTAAATAAATTTTGATCGGATTGCCTGGGATCTAAACTTTTGGCTTTTAAGGCTAAGGGGGGGGGGAATTACCCTTTTGTTCAGCAAAAAAAAAAAAAAATAATTTACACATTATTAATTTTGCAATTTTGCTTGAAGAAAAGTTGTTTATTATGTAGTTATTGGTACTTACAAAGGTAAGAAGCTGAGGGACACCGAAGCAGCTTTTCATGGCAGAGTCGGAAGATACCTGTTTGTTTTTGTTGGGTCAACTACCAACTCTCTCTAGCCAGACACTCTCCTCTCTCCCCACTACTCCAACTTCCTATTTCCCCTACAAACTCTCCTTTTTCTCATTTGTTTATATACATTTTACTTTCTTTATCAAAAACATTAATTTATAAGGAAGTTTTTTAACGTTCAAGGTCCTAATAAGAAAATATCTTCAGAGTGAATCATTATAAACAGAGATGAGGTTTTAATTTATTGATTGAGCAAATCGAAAATGAATTGTATTATTAAAACAATCCATTTTAAATTAATTTCTAATTAATTTTAATAATGAACATTTTTAATCCTTAATAAATAAATAAAATACACAATCTTGTAAAGGCGCATTGAAGTTTTGTTTTTTTTTTTCATTAATTTTTAAAATATTTGATTTGGGCTCCAGAAGGGGAGGCTGCAAAAATTTTTATATGACTTTTCATATATGTATGCATGCAAAAGGCTTCATTAATATGAAATTGGTGATTAGTTATTAAATATTTATTTTATAAAAATTCGTATTCGTAATCGAAATATTAGTTAATAGTCTATATATTAAATTTTTTTTTTTAATATTGATTTACAATTCGAAATATTAAAGAAATATTAACGAATTAAATTCTAAAGTGAAAAGTCTTTATTTACATTATACAACTAAAAAAACTACCCCGGATTTTTATTAGAGTGGCATTTTCTCCTTTCCTGCCTCCTCCTGAATCTCCACATAAGAATGATATTTTATTATTTTATTGAATTAATTAAGTCAAATTATTATTCAATAAATATAATATATCTACCGTATAAGTATAATATTATTGAATTTCTTTCGATTTTAATCAAAAATTTTTTTCTATTTGCTAATCAAGGATCACTTAATTTAATGCGATTAATCGATTATCTCTCCTAATCGAAATTTGAATAGAATTATTAAATTATATACTCTATAGTTGGATTTAGCGTTGACTCATGCATTCTTTGGATTTACACAATTTGATTTTTGTTTTAGAACTCTAAAAAAAATTATTTTTCGTCCAATTTTAGAGAATTTTGAAATTAAATGTTTGTTTCAATGCTAGGATTGAAACGACAAGATCTTTTTTTTATGTCGGATAGCTTAACTCATATGATCTTCACAAATCCTCTCTGAAATTTATTTTCATCTTCTTTTGCTGGAGAGTGAAAGTATAATCCACCTCCGATATTATTTAAATAAATTACCATTAGCCTACTCTAAAAACAGAGAGGTTCCTGGCTGCCAAATGACCAAAGCTGCTTAAGGCTCTTATATTTTCCATCATTTATAAAATGATTTACCATTAAAAAAAAAAAATTGTTAACTCACCAGATTCGCTGAAAGCGCGTTCCTGACTTGATCAGTAAACTCTTTGATTTTTAGCTTTTCAAATTTATCTCCAGCTTGTAGTCTCATAATATATGATGAATAACTCTGTAAAAAAATTATTTATTAAAGATATGAAATACTCATTTTAAGATAAATATTGAAAATTTATGTAAATCTATAAATTAAAAATGAATTATAAAATTAATTTAATGGGACGATTAGTTGAGGATAAAGGTATGAAGTTTGTGGGTCATTAATCATGGGTTAAAGACAACCTGTCCCAAGCAAAAATTATCCAACTTTATTAATAAATGACTTCGAAATCCCCTCCCTATGAAATCCTAGGAATATTACTTTTCGGACTAACCACAACTGGTCAAATACTGTAAAAATACAATGAATAATTCTCTTAATTCAGGGATATAAAGATAGAAAGAATAGATCTAATCAAGATAGGATGCAAGTTAACTGATGCTTTACAAAGAGGAGGAGAAAAGGCAAGCAGATGAATCCCAATCTGCCTACGGTTATCATCTGGGTATTTGTGTACATGGTGTAAGGTGTTGAGTGTTTTATTTTGATTGCTTAGATTTAAATAAATTAGTTTGTGTTTGCCCATTGGGGGGTAGGCAAATGACCAACTAATGGATTTTTCGATTAATTGCTCTACAGCTCTTTCAGAATGGAGATTCAACAACTGCGCAAGCCTGGCCAGCTCTAGGGGAGCAATTAATAAAAAATCCATTAGTTTTTCTTATTATTCTCCTTATTGACGAAGTCTCCTGGACCACTTTGAGAATGAACCCTATCGGATCCTTGTTTTTTAAATACTAAAAATCTTTCTTTTATTCTTAAGATAAAGTATTTGCAGAAAAATAAATAAAATAAGTTGGGAGAAATCTGAAGATAAAAAAAAAAATCGTACTAGAAAAAAGGAGGAATTAGAAAGAGAAAGAAAGAGAGAGAAAGAGAGACTAGTTTCTCATCAAAAGTTGGCCACGACCGCTTGATTACTAAAAGTGCAACGAGTCATCTTTTTTTTTTTTTTAAATTTGATACAACCTATTTTGTTAATATATAGCTCTACTTTTTATTAAAAATTAATAATCTTTTGCTAAATATAGTAGATATATTTACAAGTTCCCTTAGCAGATCTCTGAGAATAGCTAACGATAACGGTAAATGTAAATCTAATAGACTAGTCGGAATATTTTTACACCTTTTGGAAAATTTTGGAAAATTTTAATAGAAAAATATCAAAAATTTTATGAAATTTTAATAAAACATCTTATTCAATGGCGTATTTATAGTTTGGCCCAGACGGTACTAATGATCAACTCCGAATTTTACCAGACTTTTTTCAAGGATGCTCTCATGCTCCAGAACTTTCTCCCCCCCCCCCCCTCTCCCTCTTTCATCTCACATCCTTACATCCAAAAGTAGGCAAGCGATTATGTGTGAGTTTATTTTACGGGTTTATTTAACAAATACAAAAACACATAAGTATTTCTTCGTCTTTTGTTTTTAAATTGTATAACAAATTCTTAAAATACGCCGCCAAAACGAGGCCCATTTTTTTATAGACTTATGGACCTCAAAACGTGTATTTCTGTTGAAATCTCAACATAGATTTTTTTTTTACAATCGCAATATTTTCTCTCTATATATTACATATATAAGTAAAAGAAAATAAAAAATTATATTTTAAGTATTTTTTTACGTAGTGATTCCCAACCTTGTTAGCATTAAGTACCACTAAATTTTTTAGACATGGAAATTGTGTACCAATAACTAAAAATTTTTTGAAAAAAGAACGATATTTTTAATTAATATATTTTTTCTTATTATTTTTTTTCAATTGACCGGTACCTTTCCACTCGAGTACCACTACCACCCCAAGGGCTTACCACAGGTTTGAAGCCGAAGTTTTAGAAAATTCCAAAAGTAGGTATTTCAAATACAAAATAATTCGTGATTTCATGTATTTGAAATACCAAATAAAAAATACTTTGGCCTCATGTGTTTGAAGTGTGCCCAGCTCTGAGAGGAAGCTAGGAAGCACATTCCAATGCTGATAAAGTTCCTCCTTAAATCAAGACCTAGGTTGAATGAATGACTCATTCAATCACCAACCCTTGAACTGTATACTAGATACAAGCACCGCCCTGGCATACGGTCCAACGCCGGACCGCAAAGCCCGCTCCCAAGGCCGCCCCAAGGGAATCGGAAACAGATGAGTTGAGGAAGGAAAATGACTTCCTCAAACAACAATTAAAAGAAGTGCACACCTTCCTGAAAAAGGAAGGCTTGGACCTCAACACCGGGGACACCGCAAAGAGGGCTCCAGCACCACCACCGGCCAGCATGAAGGCGGAACCAGCAGCGATTGCAGCCAACAATCGCTACGACGCCCTCCGCCCCACGGAGCAACAAGCCTCTTAGGCGACACCGCCCACCTCGGAGGAAGCCAGGCCACCTAAAGCAAAGCCTAAGGCGGCACCCGGGACCTCTCAGTCTCCACCCACTCCCCCCCCCCCATCCCCAAACACCGGCCAACTGTCGCCCAACCGCCTTTACAGGTGCAGGCCGACCCAAAGACCTTTCGGGCCTTCCCCGAAAAAATCAAGGCTCAACTAAAGAGCCTTGATTTCACCTCCGAGTATAAGGCCACCGAGGGAAAACTCTCGGTGACAACATACTCAGTAAAGGACCACGAAGCAGTCAAGAAACTGCTCGTGGCCGAGGGCTGCCCCTTCCACACTCATCCAAGAAAGGATGAAAAAAGGACCCGGGCAACCCTACGCGGCCTTCCCAACGGGTTCACCGTCGAGGAGGTCAAGATTGACCTCAAGGCCCAAGGCCTCGCAGTGGATTCGTTGAACCAATTCACCGACCTCACCACAAAGGCACCATTCGCCGTTTACGACGTGCTCATGGCACCAGAGACCTCGCTGGTTGATGCCAACAAGATCCGGAGTGTCTGCGGATTTAATGTCCGCTGGACCATCTCCAAGAAGAGGACCGGCCCAGTAAGGTGCTTGAACTGTCAACAGTTCAATCACTCAAAAGCCTTCTGCCACAAAAAGACTGTCTGCGGCAAATGCGCAGGCAGTCATGCATCTGAAGATTGCCAAGCCGAAAGGGTCTACTGCGCCAACTGCAAAGGGGACCACAAGGCCGAAGATCCCAGCTGCTCCAAGGCCAAGAAGGAGGAGAAGAGGAAGCCCAGCAACAGGGGACCCGCCAGGAAGATACAAGAGGGCGTAACATACGCCAGTATCGCGAGCGCAGCTCCCGACTTCTAACTCCAGAAGCAAGCCGAGGAGCTGATCCGGCTCCTCAAGAGCGGCGAGGACGACCAATCAAAAGCCTTCTGCCACAAAAAGACTGTCTGCGGCAAATGCGCAGGCAGTCATGCATCTGAAGATTGCCAAGCCGAAAGGGTCTACTGCGCCAACTGCAAAGGGGACCACAAGGCCGAAGATCCCAGCTGCTCCAAGGCCAAGAAGGAGGAGAAGAGGAAGCCCAGCAACAGGGGACCCGCCAGGAAGATACAAGAGGGCGTAACATACGCCAGTATCGCGAGCGCAGCTCCCGACTTCTAACTCCAGAAGCAAGCCGAGGAGCTGATCCGGCTCCTCAAGAGCGGCGAGGACGACCGGCTGAGAATCTCCGGTCTAATGGCCTTCGCAGTCATCTTTTTTAAAAAATGAACTGCCAACTAAGCTGTCTGCAATGGAATGCCGATGGCATCCGCAGCAAGACAGAGGAACTCACCAGCATTGCAGACTCAAAAAACGTGGATGTAATTGCGATAAGTGAGTCTCGCCTCAAGAAAACCGACCGCTTCTGTATCAGCTGTTGGAACGTCCTGAGATGCTACCGAGATGGGGGCAAAGGCGGGGCCTTGCTCAAAACTATCCGAGCACGACCAATGCTGCTGTCAACCTCCACTCGCGACGAGGCAACCGCAGTTGAAATACGCATGGCGGAGGGCTTTCGTCTCATCGTGGCGAGCGTTTACAGCCAGCCCAGACGCACAAGCATCGACACTGACACTCTCAAGAACATCCTCAACCTGGGTGACAATGTTGTAGTTGCTGGGGGACCTAAACGCCCGCCTGGGTCCGTCGGTAAACGCCAGTGGGAAAGCGCTCCATGACCTGTGCCTCAATAGAGGACTGCGTCTGGGGCATCCCAACTCACCGACGTTCATCCCCAGAAGAAGAAACTGCAAGCCGAGTGTCATCGACCTCACGGTTGTCCATGGCACAACTTTTCCTGAGGTCCTCGACGAACTCGGCTCAGACCATCTTCCAATTCTTACCTCCTTTAGTATCTCGCCTGATCACAGAGAAACGCCACCGAGACCGATTCTCAAACAAGCCAACTGGGACAGGTTCCGATCATCTGTCAGGACCTTCAACTCACCTCGGCACCAGAGACCCCGATTCAAATCGACGAGGCCGCCCTCCACCTCGAGGAGGTCATCTCGACGACTAAAAGGAGCGTTCCCCCCGGCGGTCAAGGGATGCACAACGCCTGCCCACACATATCCGCGCACTGGCACAGGAAAGAAACCGAGCGTGAAAGCGCTGGCAGAGGTTTCGTCAACCACACGACAAGCGGCAATGGAACCAGCTCACCCGCGAGGTCCGCACGCAAAACGCGACCTGGCAGAGCGAAACATGGCATCAACGAATCGCAGCACTGAATCCCGAAGACGGCTCAGTATGGCAACAAGCCAAGAGACTGCGCGGCCAAACACACCACATCGGTCCACTAACCACCAACACAGGCCTAACCCTCGACGAGGAGGAAAAAGCCGAGACCTTCGCGGACCAATTCGAGGAGCAGATGACAAACAACACCAACCATGTCATCAGCGAGGCAGAAATAACGGGAAAGCTTCAGGCCATACAAAATGCCGAAGGTCCCGACATGGCTGTCCCCACCATCAAACCATCGAAGGTGGAAGCCGCCATCAAAAGGATGAAGAGAAGGAAGGCGCCAGGAAAAGATGGCATCACCACAACGGCACTACAAAACCTCCCTGGCAAAGCAATTCTCTTCCTCGCAAGGCTCATACAAACAGTACTGCTTGTAGGCCACTTCCCCTCCCAATGGAAGACAGCGGACATCGTCGTCATCCCCAAGCCAGGGAAAAACCCGAAGGTGCTCTCCTCATGCCGGCCCATTAGCCTTCTCTCTTCAGTTGCCAAGCTGCAAGTCATTCATCCTAGAATGGCTTCATCACGAAATTGAGAGACTAAAAATCCTCCCAGAGCACCAATTCGGATTCAGAAAAGGCATATCAGCAAAACAGCAATTAGGATAGTCGACCAGATCCAGGCAAAACTTAATGCCGGATATAGACCCGTACTATTAATGCTGGACCTGGCCAAAGCCTTCGACCAGGTATGGCACTTCGACAGAGTCCGCTCTGTTACAAGCTAGCAGAACAAGGGGTCAACCGCCGCCTGCTTAAAGTGAAGGATCGACTCTTCCAAGTACGCGTGGATTCTTCGAGATCATCCTCCAGACCCATCCGCGCTGGAGTCCCCCAAGGTTCCAAAATCTCCCCGCACCTGTTCAGTTGCTTCGTCGCCGATATCCCCACCAAGGAAGGAGTCTTCCTAGCCCAGTACGCGGACGACACAGCCTTCATCGTCTCCAAGGGCAACCCCAGAAGCACCATGAAGCTCCTCAACACCCATCTGCACTCTACGAGTGAGTTCTTCAAGAAATGGCGCCTACACCTAAATGCAACCAAGACAGAGGCCATCTGGTTCCGAGCCAGAAAAAAGAATAAGGCCCGCCGCCTGATAGTCGACGGCGAGCAAATTCAATGGTCCACCAACGCCCGCTATCTGGGAGTTTAGCTGGACCGAAACCTCTCATGGAAGACTCGCTGCGAGAAGAAAGCAGCAATGGGAAGAGCTTCAACGAGACTTCTCAAACAGAAAAGTCCTCTAGACATTGACTCCAAAATCCTGCTACACCGTGCCATTACTCGACCCATCCTAACGTATGGATCAATAGTATGGCACAACGCAGCAAAGACTAATGTCGAAAGGATACTGACCGCCGACCGCCCCCCCTCAAGAGGCTCACACCAGCAACGCCGAAATCCAGGTTGGACTTGGAATTGAAAGTCACGGCATTGAGAACCTCAACATCAAATTCATCGCAAGAATGAAGAGCCACCAGCACGACGCCGTCAAGAGGACTGCCGAAGACGCCGACGCCAAACCCTTTGGCAAGCGCCACACTGGAAGGATCACGGATCCTTGCCGTGTGGCGAATTTCTAAACCCCCACACCCCCAGATCCTATCCCCCTTCCCCCCCCCAGTCAGTAGACTACCACGAAAGGGTTTTTCCAAAAATTTTCCCCTTCAATTACAGCGTCCCACCAAAAGCTGAAACCCTCCACGCACATTAGCGGTCAAAGCGAATAGCGCTGA
>JAAAKE020170888.1:0-11466 GCA_010014785.2 Anisolabis maritima | reverse complement strand
AATGTGATTGGTAGCACTGGAGATATACGACTCCAACGACATCTATGGACAAAATACGAAAAGACTTTTTCGACTACTCAATATTATAAAAAATGAATATTATTATTCTTTTTGTTCTTAATGTAAAGGGTTTATCGTTAGTTTTATATGTCTTTAAGAACAATTTTAAAATTTAGTAAAAACTCAAATTATTCATTATATTTTAAGAAAAAAAAAAAAAAAAATGTTCTAGTTAATAGATATTAAATTGAAGAGTATTCATTTTCAAAATGGCCTTGACGTTAAAATATTTAAGGAAATCTACATTATTAAATTTAATTAGTAATAGGATAAATACATATTCGAAATAATTGCTTTCGGATCGACAATAGAGGTCAATAAAAATGGTATATAGCGCATTTCCTCAACGTAAGAGAGCGTTTGCATTTATTTTGAGTGTTTTCTTAAGGACCTCACAACCCAGAAAGAAGTAGCTTGGACAATTTTTTCACTGATGGGTGTCAGAATAAGTGAAAATCAGTTTTGAATTTCAATTTCGTACAAATCAAGATTTGAAAAATAAGTTTTTCGTTTAAATATAAAATATCAACTTATAACAACAAGTATCGATTGAGCGATGCGACACTTCATTTGAAGTTCAAGACGAAAATATCAAAATTTCTTTTAGTTTTTTTTTTTTTAAGTCCTTTTCAGCATCTGAGGCCATTTAGACTCCGTCCTTATTTAATTTTCTTTTAGTTTTCAATATAAAGATCAAATAATGTATACTCTTTGGATAAGTAAATTTATTAACAGGGGCTTATTACCGGCTATTTCGGAGGTTATATACAACTTTTCTTAATTAGCTGGCAACATTTGCTTCAACACATGTTCTTTGGAAAGAAAAATAAATAAATTGAATTAAATAATACATTCTTCTCTGGCCAAATTAATAACTATATATATATATATATATATATAATTTTTTAAGATGAGGTTGTGATGAAAGAGATTTGTTAATAACCATCGAAATATCCAGCAATAATCCCCTGCAAATAAATTTACTTATCCAAATTTGATCTAAGGACGGAGGGTTATCTCTATTCTATGGTGGCGAGTAAAACTGAAACTAAACTTCGATAGTTTTATGGTATGGAGAGTCCGAGAATATTGGAATTAGCCTGGCCGAAATTACACAGTTGTCAAGAGGGAGGGAAAAAATCACTAATGTTTTGAATTCCCCTCCTACATCTTTAATTATTAAATAAATAATAAAAGAACCTATTGTCGGCCTTTATTGCCTCTAACAATTGTATTCTCAGTATTGTTGAGTAATAATGGGGCGGATAAATAAGACCAGCTCCCATATAGCTGACTACAAATGCTTAAGAGCCACTTAGAGTTCTTTTATTTATTTCCTGATTATTCAAAGCCCTTCCACCGTTTTTTTAATAATTTAGTTATTAATTTTAACGAAATAATAGAAGAAAGTTGCCTCTGCAATCCAAATATATTGACGGATTCCACCTTCTTTTGTCTTGCCCTTTCATGGATCAAAAATATTTTGAAATTTGGTTGTGTACAAAAAAGTGCCTCGACCATTAAATTAATTTCCTTCTCCAGGATTGTGTCATAGATAATTATTTCAATATTTTTTCTTTGAACAATATGTAATATAATTAATTTTTTTTTAATTTTATGTAATACTATATATTTTAAATATTAATAATGGTGGCTAAAATGGCTGACTGTGTGACAAAAGTGTCAATAATAATAATAATGAAAAATTATACTATATTCATTAGTTTTATTTATAAATTTGTAATATCTAAAAATAATTGTTTATAAAAAATGATTAAGTTTGCAAAGACTTTGTTCGCCAGGAGTTTTAAATAGAAATTAAAATTCTTTGTATTTTCTGATCGACTATAGAGAAAATGCGCTCTACCCAATCCAGGTATATACGTTAACTTGGTAAAGAGTTCGGCTTTAAATTTGCGTATTAAATTAAGTCTTTTACGATTTAAACTTGAAATGTATAAAGTCAGTCTAGTTATTTGGTAAAGTGGCTTGTTGCTTTTAACGGAATGAGTGAAATGGGCCACCCATTCGAATAAAAGTCACTTTTAGAAGAGGGATGTAATTTTAATCTATATTTAGAGAGAGAGAGAGGTCGTCGACGTCATGTTTGAGATGCAAAGTACACCCAAAATTTTCAAGTGGAGCGAGCGAACGATTTTTTGAAGGAACGAACGCAACCAATGTTAAGTTTTGCATGGCAATGCCAGGCCAAGGTTAATCCCGACGAGAGAGCAGGAATAGACACACCAATGTGAGACATTCATATATCTAGACACACACACACTGAGCATGGACACGCGCCAACACACTCTCGATTCGCCTTCAGAAAAGTCTTTCCCAAGGTGTAGAGGAGTGGGGAACCAACCAACCGACTTTCGGTTTCAATGGAGACTGCTCTTCTTTTTGGATTGGAGAAAAAGAAACAATTGTTCGAAAATGGGAAATTATGGGATGAAATACTAGAGTTTAAAAAAAAAAAATTTTTTCTTTTCGGAATCTGAGGTTATATAGACCAGCGATCCACATCCGGCTGGTGGACCGTGAGAAAATTTGCTGGTCCCTAGGCCCAGCTTAATTTATGCTTGTCGATGAAGAATTTTAATGTATACACATAGGAATTAATGGCAAAAATGTAGAGTAGAATTAAACAAAGGTGGATTAATGAGACCAGCTCGTCCTCTGCAGAACAGTGCTCTACGTATATATGGGATAGTGACAAGTATATAGAAAGGTAGACATTGTAAGGTTAGTGAAAGAGAAAAGAGGTAGGTGAATATAGGCATTATCAGCTTTGTCAATCTGGCCCGCAAACTAAAAATGAGACCCCTCAAAAGTAATTAGACAAGGTCTATCTATGGTTTCGTCTTAATGGATAATTAAAGGCCTGAATATAATAAATTTAATAATAGGAAAAACATTATGAAATTTGATGATTTTGAAGTTGTATAGCTCCATTAAGACGGAACAAAAGATACATGTTGTCAAAGTACTTTTGAGGGTTATCGATAAAAAATTTTTAGATGATTCGTTCGTTATTCATTTTTTTTTTTTTTTTTTTATTCATAAGAATAAATAAAATTTCTCAATAATTCAGAAGCCATTTCGTGATTTTTAACATCCCCAGTGAATTATTGACATTAAATTTCACTCAAGTGGAAGGAGAGGAGGATATATTGTTTACATAAGATCGCGAGAAAGAGATGAGATCCTTGAATCTAGGCAAACTGTTTGAATGGAAACTGAATTACTTACTGTATCGAACAAGTAAACAATTTCCTTGATGGATTCCAACTACGAGAGAGAGAGAGTTGGAAACCCGGAATAAAAAAGATAAATTTCAATTTGAGAGATCTTTTTTTTACGATTTTATTTTTAAAATGTAATTAAAAGAAGTTCTATTTTGATTTGAAGAGGAATTTCATAAATATGGGACAATGAAGGAAGAAGAAAAGTTATTTAAGAATGATAAGAATTAACTTGGCTTGATAAAGTGACAAACGAAGAGGCCAGGATCAAAAGAAGCTTTCTGAAAAGCTTAAGAATGGAAGGAAACATATTAGCTACAAAAGAAGAGGCTATTATCAACAATAATTGCGAGAGAGAGGGAGATCTTTAAAGGCCGACTAAGTGGCTAACTGCATGTGAAGAGTATAAAATAAAGCCAGCGCTTTAATTTTCATTTACACATATAAAAACAAAATAAATAAATGTTAAACGACAAAAACGATAATAAATTTGAACGAGAATGGTATTGTTGAATATGTAAGATTAAGGAATTAAGGGGAAAAGAAACAAGAATTCTTTAAAGGTCCTACGCACATCAATTTTACTCTAGGAAATATGAGGGGGGGGATGTCATGTCTAGCAAAATATCATTTTATTTTAGATATTTCGGATGAAAAATTTCCCTGAATAAATTGTTTCAAGAAAGAACTAAAAATGTATTTATATTTTGTCTAGAAAACCAAAGAAAGTTTCAATATGATTAAACATGGTAATTATCCTCTCTTGAGAATTAAAAAAATTATGGACAAAGTAGTTGGTGTAATATCGGAGCGTCAAATAAATAATTTTATACTAAGGTGCTTTAGAGAGTTCTTAGGGGCTAATTGCTTCCTCCCCCATCTGACAAATGACTTTTAAGTCTCTCAAAAGAACCATCCCTTAGAGAAAGGTCTTGCCCCACGTACCAAAGGTCAGTGGATCGCTTCCCGCCCTGAGCATCAAAGATTTATTTATATTATATTAGTTACCGTATAATAGAAATAAATAAGGGCAACGAAGTCTAAATGGCCTCAGATGCCGAAAAAAACTTAAAAAATAATTTTAAAAAAAATATTCAAAAAATTCAAATTCAAATCATAGCTTCTTTTGTAATTGTATTTCTAAATATTATTAAAATATCTTAATTAAAATAGATGGAAAGAAATCTCTAATGATGAATTATAATTAAAAGAATCACTTCAATCTTTTAACGCAAAAATAAATAAGATGCAAAATGTACGTTACCAAATTAGAAATTCGTTCATATGTGACTTATCAGATTAGGAATGTTTGATGCTTACCTGAAACAAAAAGAAAATTAAATTTAGAAAAATAATTAAATTCGTAAAAGTGCCAATGGGGTTTCGAAATAAAAATACCTCCTTATCTATCCAAAAATATAAAAATAAATATTAATATTCTTCATTTTTGTCATTTCTCTTTCCCTTGTCCTTTCTCATCCCCTCAGTAATACCTGTTTTTTCTAGAAGTTGAAAAATATAAAATTTCCACAATGTATATGAACTTTGACTTTATTGTAAACTATAACGATTTATTTTTTGCATTTCTTACATCATCTATAATCATTTCAATTTGCAGTGACTAATTGTGGATTAGAAATTGACTAAATTGCAATATTCAATAGACAATTATACTGATTGGATTTCTTTAGGAAATGAAATAAGACTTCATGAATAAAAAAAGTTATTTTATTTCCACCCGTTTTTGAGTATATTTTTTGCACAAATTGTGCCTATTTTAGTTCTCTCTAGAAGATCAGCACAATCTGTGCCTCCTCAAATATCATTGAAATGAAATATTGGGTTGGCCAAAAAATCCGTTCGGTTTTTGTCGTCACGAAACTTCAAGCAGTCTAATATGTAGCTAACTTCAGCCGTCCCTTGCGAGTGCGCTCTCGTTAGAATACTAGACACTTAACGGATTGAAGTTAGCTACATATTAGACTTCTTGAAGTTTCGTGACGACAAAAACCGAACGGACTTTTTGGCCAACCCAATACAAAGTATTTTTTTACCCATAAAAGGTTGCTCAACTTCAATTTCATTTTCAATTTCAAATAATATTCCAGCCTTTAACTATTACTTAATTTTTTACTCAACCGCCCTAGCAAAATGTTCATCTTCCATGGTCAAATGAATATTTCCATTTGTATAGCACTGAGTAAATTCTAAATTTGAAATTTCTATAGTCTTCTGAAGAAGTGAATTTTTTCTACTTCCCACCCTTCTTCCTTTTAATTGCCTCCTTAAAAAAATCTGTCTACTCAAATGGGAGGAAGGAAATTCAGGGCTTTTAAGTTTGACGTGAATTTATGGGTTATACTTAAATAGAAGTTAGAGAAAAATTTGTTTTAAGTAAAAAAACAACTTGAACTTGTAATGTACAAAAATCCGATAGAAATGTATCATTAGGATTATTTTATCTTATATAAACCATAATTATTATTTTGATTGCTTATATTTACACAAAAGAAAATGGAAAGTAATTTTTAAGTTGGTCCTTCAAGTTGTTCATTTCTCATTAAACGCCCTTCCTTCCAAGGCAAACCCTTTTCTTGTTGTATTGGATCCACGGAATTTAATGGTTTTCTCAAAGTCGTCGAACACACAAAGTGTTTGTCAACTTGGTATACACCTATTCAGCTGACAAACATCTTGGATTGCCGTAGTAGTAACATCGAAACGAAACCCTCTTTAGGCAGAAATCCTTCTAAGATGAGGCAAAGCAATCACTAACGACTTTGCTCCTTTACTATCCAATTACCTCTTCTTCAATTAACTTACTCTCATTCAACGGATTGCGGAAATGGGTACGAATTTGATAAATCCGTTCGACTAATACCCAACCTCTCTCTCTCTGATAATAATTATCGTCCATAAAATAAAAGCAAATATGAACGTTAATAAATCGAACCATCTATGAGGAAAATTTCTAATTTTATCAATTTTCATCTTGCTTTAATGATATTTAACAAGGGTCAAAAACTCACTTGAATTCTCGGACTGCAAAAACCAGTTAGCAGTAACCAATTGTTTTAAATAAATTTGTAACAGTTTGAGAGGGGGGGGCCGAATTTTTTTTATATATAATAGGTTGGGGAAAAAGAAATCCATTATTTTTTTGCTAGATGGCTCTAGTTATATATATATATATATATATATATCGTGATGTATTGATCGCATAGGTTCATACTTATACTCGTTGGAAAAATGACATTCCCTACTAAAAAAATTATTTAACAGTTTTGTGATTGATCGATTCAGTTGCGAGATTTAGCGCGTAAAAGATGGACGTCAACAAAGAGAAAATTGGGTATATTTTATAATTTTGCTTCGATAAAGGGGAAAATGCAAGTCAGGCGACTGAAATTGTGAATTGGGTTTATGGTCCTGAAACTATCACAGCCAATCACGCACAATTTTGGTTTCGTCGATTCCGTTCCGGTAATTTTGATGTTAAAGTTGCACCTCGCACAAGTAGGCCCGTCGTCGAAAATGTCGATAAAATCATGGAAATGATCGAAGTAGATCGGCATGGTAGCAGTCGTAGTATCGCCCAGGAGCTGAAGATCGACCACAAAACAGTTTGAAACCATTTGTACAAAGCTGGATTCAAAAAGAAACTCGATGTTTGGGTGCTACACGAATTGACGCAAAAAAACATGATGGGCGGAATTTCTATCCAAACGGAACCAAATCGAGCCATTTCTGATACGGATGGTGACTGGGGATGAGAAATGAGTTACATACGACAATATTGTTCGAAAACGATCGTGATCAAAGCGCAGCAAAACGGCTCAAACGGTGGCCAAACCAGGATTAACGGCCAGGAAGGTTTTGTGTTTGGTGGGACTGGAAAGGAATCATCCACTATGAGCTTCCATATTGCCAAACACTAATTCGGACCTCTGTCAACAATTGGACCGTTTGAAGCTAGCAATCGATCAGAAGCGGCCAGAATTGGCCAATAGAAGAGGAGTTGTGTTCCATCAGGACAACGCCATGTCACATACGTCTATAGTGACTAGCCAGAAACTCCAGGAGCTAGGTTGGGATGCATCCACCTTATAGTCCAGACCTGGCACCAAGCGATTACCATCTTTGTCATTGCAAAACTTCCTTGGTGATAAAAAATTGTCCTCAAGAGAAGATTGTGAAAATCTCTTAGTCGAGTTTTTTGCCAATATGGACCAGGGCTTCTAGGAAAGAAGCATCATGAAATTACTTTTAAAATGGCGATAAATTTTAGAACAAAAAGGTGCATATTTGTCCCAAATCGAGCAATCCTATCTATGTTAAATAAAGCAACGAAAAAATAATGGATTTCTTTTTCCCCAACCTATTATTTATAATTTATGTTGTTTTAAAACTTAATTATATTACATTTGTAATAATAATTATGTATATTCTACATATAAATGGGAAATCTTGTTGGGAGTTTTATCATTAAATAAATAATACAATTAAAAATAGTTTTTTATCACAGTGGTTGAGAATCATAACCTCAGAGTTTTCAGAGAAAAATTAGAACAAGAGAAGAACAATTGTTTTCAAAAAATCCATGTTGTCGAACGATACAATTATTGAAAACATCGATATTTTTTGTGCATCCCTAGATCCAAACCCCTGAGTTGATCAAAGTAATTTTTCACTTATTTAAATCAATGAAATTTTATGCAATTCAGAGGAGAAATAAAAAATTTAGATCAAGACCTAATCATTTCAACGAGACTTACTAGGATCGATCATAGAAGAATCGATTTTGCCATCACTACTTTCAAGCTTCCCCCATAAGTCATAACTCGTTCAGATAATTTATTTAATTTTTCGATCACTCCTTCATTTAATTTTGTTTCATTCGATTCTATTCAAATTATATATTGATTATTATTATTATTTATTATAGTAATCAAATATAAAAGTTAAATACATAAATTTATGACCATTTGACAGTATTTTGATTATATATTATTAGGGAACTAAGTATATCTATAAATTTTATTAAAATTTGATAACCGGAAATTTTATTTTATTATAGAAATCTTTCACCTTATATACTTTTTTTTTTTTTACTAAAATCTAATAAATTTTAAATTAAAAAAAATGTCCTTGGTAAAAAATAAAAATCAGAAATATTAATATCATGGCCTCGGAACAGGAGCGATAAGTCAGCCCCCTCCCTCCTCAAAAAAATTTTGAAAAATAAATACAAAATTTTAATAAAATAATATAAATAATAAAATTTATAACAACACTTGCTAAAAAGGAAAAGCTATAAAAAGAAAAAAAAGTTATTTGAGTTCCCTCCCTCCACCCACTGAAAATCATGGCCAGGCTATTTTTTTAACAAATAAATTATTTGTTGGAATATAATTACAATTTATTCTTAAGATATTAAATTTAATTATTTATATAAATAATATAAAGAGCTTGCCCCTTGTTTCTCATTCTGAGGGGTGAAATTTATTTAAAATATTTATCTAAGAATTTAAATTTATATAAATCTAAACGGAAAACGGATATTCCCAAACATTTTTAGCTATATATATATATATATGTATATGTATCTGAAAAATAAATTGTGAAAATATTTTATGTATCACTAGATCAAGAATCAATGTAAGCTTGAGATACATTTATCAAACGGTCTGTGACTAGTTATGGGATTTGACGGACACAAAGCGAAAGCAACTCGTGAGTATAAAAAATGTATTTAGATATAACGTATCGCCTTTTTCAAGTTCCTCGACATAAAAGTTCCATAACCTGAAGAAACATGTTCGCACTTTGAATCAAAGATGAAATAATAAGCGTTCCATTTCGGTTTAAACTGGTTTAAAGCCCGAGATGCATTTCGTTTCAATTTCATTAAAAAGACAATAAATTTAAAACCTGTTTTAATGTATAATTAATGTCCATTCCACGCTGCACTCCCTTTTTTTTTCTTTTTTTTTTTGCTTGACAATAATTAATTGAATTTTTTAATATAATACGAGCAAAAATGTATCCTAACAGATTTAATAAAAAAAGTTTTTAGTTAATGTAAATATATAGGATACAACAACAAAAGTCATTAAGAAATAAATTGAACCAATTTTTGAGAGAGAATTAAGTAACACTAATGTTATATAAAGCTAAGCGCACACTGAGGCAGATCAGGCCGAATCACAAAAATCCGCCTGCCATGTATTTCTATAGAGTAAAGCCAAATGGGACGGATTTTTGCGTTGCGGCCTGATCTGCCTCAGTATGAGCTTAGCTTTATAGTATTAATAAAATAAGTTAGTTTTTTTTGGATTAAATAAAGGGAGAGGTGCTATAGAGATAATTTTCTAAAATAAAAGAAAAAATAAAAAAAACGTTAAATGAAAAAAATAAGGAATGAAAAGTTGGAAGGGAGCTATACACAGATCCTCCTAACCAGGAGGCGAAATTTATATTCGAATGGAGACGACTTAATTTTTTTTTTTTTTTTTTGCAACTCCAATGAAATTCCATCCATACTTGCTTCCTATTAAAACTAGTTGGTCTTACTTTATATTAGAATCTAGTCAATCGAATTCCAAAAATCAATTCTAAAATTGTGATGGACAAAGATGCCCCATCGCAGCTTCTTTATGTCTAAGAGATGGATAAGGCAAAGTCTGACTTTTTCCCGGCTTATCTACTTTTCTAGAATTCCGAGAGCGGCCGAGTTAAGTTTTCCCTTAAGTAAATTTTTCAAAGAAACATTCGAAATGCGTGCATTCGTCATACATATAAATAACTTCTAACCTTTGTCAAGAATAACTATGCATTCCTTAGATGTATGTTTTCTAAAAGAGTACCAATCAATAAGTTGTGAGAGAGAAGTGTTCGAAGCCAATATAGGTATATTGTTGGATTTTCTCACGGGACTTAGGAATACACTAAGCAGGTTTGTTATAAAAAAAAAATATTTTTTTCTAAAGAATCGTGGATAATGGGCGGAACAAGAAATGTCTACAATATAAGACTAATGGGATGAATGTTTCAAAGGACAAGTCTTTTCATGTTTCAAAAATAACTTTCTTATTTATTTTTGTCATTAAAAAGATAAAAATATTAGTGATTTATATTTGAAATTAATTTTTTAATAAATAAAATCCAAATAAAATTTAATAAATGGCTTTCCTTTCAAAAGATCAGGTTTGCTCGGCAAACTCCCTAAGATGACTTCCCAATAAAATATTTTATTATATTAAATTAGCATAAATTGAAAATTAGTCTTAAGATTAAGATAATTAAAGAAAGATCTATAAATATTCTTATTTTTTACTTTCCTGTACTATTATATAAATAGTAAGTAAATAAAACTATTATGACCATGAAAAAACTAACTGCCTCCTCCTCCAATTTTTAAAAATATTTTTAGGTTTCAAGTCAAAAGAACTCCAAAAATGCAAAGAAATCCTTAAAGTGCTTTATATTAAAAAATAAAAAAATAAAGAGTATCTATTGTGTTTAAATTATAAAGAAAATTTCAATATGTAGAATATAAAAAAAAAATTAAAGATTCAGAAAGAGGCACCAGTCCTTTAAACAACCCCTCCACTCTCAGCAAATTGTTTAAATGGGGGCTCTGATTATTGTTCATAAGTAAAATGTTTTAATTTAGATTAAACCAAGTTCTAGGAGGAGTGGCACCCTTGGATCCTTTCTGCCTTCCACCCCCATGTGTTTTTTATGAAGGAACAGATTAAATAAGGGATTAACATTAAGACTAAGTAAATGCCAGATCCTGATTTAGGCAATTAAAGTACGTAAATGAACATCAAAACATATGAGGAAGTGTCACGCTCCTTTAAAAAAAAATTGCAGTGAAATATTATAAATAAAAAAGAATGGATTTATTAATTTAAAAAAAAAAAAATCAAATTAAAATCAGAAAAAACAAAACAAAATGTTTTATCCTCCCTTTCTGCGCTAGTACCAGTCCCTTATTTAGAAGTCTCCTTAACGTTTATTATTATTCTTTATAATAGTTAGATAGATGACGCTTGTGTTGTTGTTGTTGATGGCGTGCGAGTGCGAATGTTAGTTTGGCAAAGCGTAAAGTGGAGGGGGATCGATGAGAGGGGTAGGCGGTTAGTTCGTGGAGGGG
>JAAAKE020170877.1:0-11466 GCA_010014785.2 Anisolabis maritima | reverse complement strand
GATTAAATTGCATTTTAAATATATTTTATTTGTCTTTTTTTGAAAAAATTTGTTTGTTACCTTTTTTTTGACGCGCAGTGTATATAATACATAATTTTAAAATAAATTTAATTCGGTAAGTATATTAAGCAGCAACCTACCATCACTTGTATATGTAAACATTGTGTGTGCCAGAGTCGATCGGCCTTTGTGAGCGAAAATTTTCCATTCTCCCTGACGTTAGATATTTTCTAGTAAAAAATTTTTTGTTTATAAGTATTAATATTAGATTAATAAGCAGATATTAAATAACTGTAATTAATTAATTTAAATAATTTAGATATAACAAGATATTTTATAAACATAAACAAAAAAATCGAATGTAAATATAAAAAACTATGATGGATGGATGTTCCATGTTCCAGAGAATTAAACCGAGTTGATTATTTCACTTTCCAATAGTTTGACCTTTCTTTTATCAACACATTCATTTATTAGCTTGTTGAGCGAAATTTTTTGCGCTCTCAAGTCGTCAGCCCAAGCGAATGCACTGATTAATTGCACTAATAATTGTCTTACTACACTAATAATAATAATATAAACAAAACACAAAATGTGTGCTATAATTAAATAAATAAATATCTTTCTCCTCTTTTATTTTACGAAAAATCTAAATAAACAATAGTATTTTTTAATATTATATATTAAAAACCTTTACTTTTTTCTTAGGTAACTTCAGAGAAAGATGTTGAGGTAGCTGTTAAAACCGCTAAAGAACAATTTGGGCGTTTAGATATTGCTGTAAATTGCGCCGGCATTGGAGTAGCTTACAAAGTTTATAATTTTAATAAAAACCTTCCACATAAACTGGAGGACTTCATTAATGTTTTGATGGTATTTTTTTATTATTTTTATTTAATTAATTTAATTTGTATTTATTTAATATAATTAAAATATAGATGTACACAAAAAATGTATATACACCTTAAGATAATTTATTAAACAAAGGGGAACATTTGCCATTGTTAAACCTCGATTTAAAATTTTTTTTGCATTTGATAATACTTATATTGAAGAAAAGAAGTGGTGATTTGTAGGTGCTTGTTTTCTGATTTGACCGAAATAAAGGCGATCAAAGTTGCAAAAACTTTGTATGAAACATACATTGAATGATAGGGGTATGTTTTGAAAAAGTTAGTGGTTTTCGAAACGCCCCAACAGACTAAGTCAA
Source organism: Anisolabis maritima (assembly GCA_010014785.2). Classification (NCBI taxonomy): domain Eukaryota; kingdom Metazoa; phylum Arthropoda; class Insecta; order Dermaptera; family Anisolabididae; genus Anisolabis; species Anisolabis maritima. The sequence continues at coordinate 10,256 of JAAAKE020170877.1, read as the reverse complement.
TATATAGTAGAAAGTGGGAGATGATTGTTGTGACTGGGCATGTTTGGTGCCTCCCGGACTTGAACCAGGGACCACTTTCGGAGCGAATATGCTGCCGTTACAACAAGACACCCGGCCCACTCAAAACTTTTCTAAACTTTGTATGAAATATACATAAAAAATAAAAAAAACGCAAAATGTACTAAAATGGGGAAAGTAACTTTTTACTTAAAATTGTTTAATATTTATGACGAAAATAAAAGCTTGGGCGCTCATTTAAACTAAAATGTTTTTTCTTTATTTATTTATTTAATATTTAACAGTTAGCAGTTAAATATTAAATCAATATAGAAAAAACAATTGGCTACATTTCTTCAAAATTTTTTCTATCCCGGAAAAATAATATTATTACATGAGATATTCCCAGGATGATTTTCTCTGGCTCGAAGCGGTGGAATATTTGAGGCCCATAAAAAACCGGACACATTTTTCAAATTAAAATATGAATCTTTTTAGAAAAAAAAAAAAAGAGGGCGGAAGTCTGTAAAATAGATAGAGGAATCCAAATGAAAAACTGTTTTCGGCCCACAATATTTTATTTACCTTTGCCGACGATTCGGCGTCTATACAGCACCCAATTTCATCAACTTAAATTACAACTAATTAAGATGTCATTAAATACATTTTTACAATTTTTTTCCTAGGGAAGGGGAAAAAAAAGAACTTACAAAGACCGTTAAAATAAAGTTCGTGCCTCCTGTAATTGTCATTAATGAGCAGCGAGTGAATATATTTGTATCAACACTCGTTGAGACAACTGATGGGGTGAAGAGGCATCGCAACAAAAAGGCCCATTTCTATAGAGAAATGGAAATTAAACACTCATACAAAACAGATTTAAAAAACCAAATTTAAAAATACATTCAAACATTTATTAGTCTCTCAACAATAAAGTCATTTATTTTAAACATAAATAAAAATTAAATTTAATATTTTTATGAAATTAATTTCTTATATGAAAGAGGGATTGTTACACTTAAGAAATACCCAGACTACAATTATTTTTAGGGAACTTATTTTTTTTAGATTGAGGGTCCAGTAACATGGAATAACCCAGTCACAGTGAAATTAGATGGGTGCATAAATACTGCAACTTTTTTCTTCTTTAAAAATGGGCGTTTTTTAAATTTTTTTTTCATAAAATAACAATCCCTTTTCTTATATTTTAAAATTTGGTTGGTCTTCTACCGCCTTATTATCTGTTTTGTATGAGTGTTTCTTTACATTTCCATTTCTCTATATTATCCTCTCTTTTTAGTTAGTAGTGAAAATACGTTTCGAAAATCATAATCATATTCGCCATATTATGTTCTACCACTTTGAAAAAGCTTGGAATGCAGCACAGTCATTTCGCGATCTCAACAAACTTTTTGGCGAAGGAACAATCAGAAAAAACCAAGTTGAAAGATGGTTCAAGAAGTTCAAATCGGGCGATACAAACCTCGCAGGTGAAGAAGGAAGAAGTCGACCATCAAATTTCGACGACCAGGCACTTTTGGCAGCCGTGGAAGAGCACGAAAGCTTGACAACGAGAATGTTGTGACTTCAATGTGGACCATTCGGCCATCGTTCCTCGTCTCAAAAAGCTCGGAAAAGTATGGAAATTGGCTGATGGGTGCCCCACGAACTCTCCGACAACATCAAAGCCGAACATGTCCGAATTTTCACCGATTTGCTGCAGCGAAACGAGCAAACTCCGTTCCTGAACAATCTCGTAACTGGGGATGAATCATGGCTTCTCTTCCAAAACGTCAAAAGAAAGAAAGTTTGCGTCTATCGCCCGGGGTTTGTATCGCCCGATTTGAACTTCTTAAACCATATTTCAACTTGGCTTTTGTTGATTGTTCCTTCGCCAAAGATTTCCTTGAGATCGCGAAATGACTGTGCTGCATTCCAACCTTTCTCAAAGTGGTAAAGCATAATATGGCGTATATGGATATCATTTTCGATACGCATTATCACTAACTGAAAAGAGAGGATTATTTTTATGAAAAAAAATTTAAAAAATGCCAATTTTTAAAGAAAAAAAAGTCACGAAAAAAATCCGCTATAATAATGCACCCACCTTGAAGTAAAATAATTCTTTAAAGTCTCTCTAAAATAAATACAGAACATCATGTTTTCTTTTTAAATCTATTTTGATTTTCATAATAAAATAAAAGACAATTTTTCAGTCAAGTTTTAAAGTTATATTAGAATTCTATTTAAAGATTATCTTAAATATTTTATTATAGGGAATTTACATGTGCTTTTAATATAGTATATATGTTGAAAACATTGGGTCTTAATATTTTAAGATTTCCAAAAATGTTTCTTAATATACAAACCTGATATTACATATATATGTTCTGGAAGGTTTCCGCGGTTGGATATATGTGGAATAATGTTTTCCCGGGTTTGTCCGAGTTGATTGTTTGAAATTAACTGGACGTTTCGGCTCTCCTTTTGGAGCCATTTTCAAGAGTGTTGGGTTAGGAAGTGATGGTGGTGGTGGTCTGTTTTCGGGGTCGCAATTTTGTGGGTCCCCTAATTTGGTCGGTGGATGTCTCCGAGGTTTGGATTTCTCTCTGAGATCTAGGGCGGGCTTGGTTGGGTGTTGTGCTGTTAGTGTTCTGTTTGGGTTGACTTCGAAACCTCAATCTCCCTACTCCTCGAGTCAGTGTTTGTGGATGTCTTGTGTGCCCGTACATCACACTACTTTCTCTTAGCTAAGATAAAGAAAATTGTGTGTTGTGCTGTCACACCAGCCCGGACGCCCTAGTTAGCCGATTGACAATTTTATTATACCTTTCATTTTTAGAGATTTTTCATTTGTGTTTATTAATCATTTTTCAATATATATTCAAAAAATTAAATTAAATTAATTAAATTTCATTTATTATCAAACAGGAATTAAAAATATTTATTTTTTGTTACCATGGCAACGAGTTGTTCTACCTATGGGATTCGTAAAATCCTAAAATGTGGACCCCATACATTTTGAGGTGGAAAAATGCTTAATATATCTTAAAGATCATCCTATTTATTATATTCATAGCCAATTTAATCAACATCGTCAGAATGGTTTAAGAGAAAATCATAAAAAACCTAAAAACGTACAAGAGTAAAGTGGGCCCCAAACAATTTTGGGGTGATGAGGGTTAATACATTTCAGAGATCATCTGATACATAATTGTTTTATGAATTTTAATCGAAAATCGTTAGAGCCAATTTTGAGAAAATTGAAAAAAAAAAAAAACTAAAAAAATTACATCAGTAAAATACGAAGGTTGCCTTTTATATTTCGAGATTTGAGATCAAAAACAAATCTTTTTGATGGCCAAATGTTCATGCAATATTGAATGTATGCTGGTCCCACTAATGCCCAAGGATACCTCAATCTCACGATGTCACATGACGATCTTGCAGTATCACTTCACGCACAGAATCAATGTTTTCCGGAACAACAACCGATTTTGAACGACCTTCACGAAATTCGCCCTCAACCGAACTACGGCCACGATTGAAGTCGGCAAATCAAACAGTAGTCCTTGATGGTACTTCATCGCCAAAAGTCGAATTAAGTTCATCGATGCACTGTTGTTGGGTTAATCCACGTCTAAAGTTGTAAAAAACAATCGCTCGAAAATATTCAATTCAATATTTAATTCCATTTTTAGCCGAGATGAATTTTTTCAAGTTATTGTAAACTACACAAATAGCGGTCCTATGTCAATACGTTCTGAGTACGTATACCATCAAAAATGTCAAACATTACGATAGAAGCGTCAGCAGCACTAGTTTAGCGCAATCCCAAAATATAAAAGGCAACCCTCGTACTAGTACTCATTGGCCGATTTTATTGAAAAGCTTCGAGGTGCATGCGATGATGATACCTAGCTTAAATATAGAATTTCAGCCTCATACGTTTTTTCTTTTTTGAGTAATATTGTTCACAGACAGACCATTTTGCGAGACCCATTTTTTAGACTCAACGGAAATGCACATTTTGAGGTCCTCAAAATGTGCATTTCCGTTGAAATTTCGACATAGATTTTTTTGCGATCGCAATATTTTCTCACTATATATTACAAATATATAGGTAAGAGAAAGTAAAAATAAATTAAATCATCTCTTCGAACAGTGTTTCATCTTTACTCATACGATGTCTTAAAGTGCCCCACTTTCCTCTAAATATAAAGACATAACTCCTCTATTTTTTTATGTATCATTTATATTACAGGATATTTTTCGTAGTTAAATTTTATATTTAGGTTTCTTGAAAATTTTTCTTTTAGGTAAATACTGTAGGATCATTTAATGTGATTCGTTTAGCAGTTGGAGTAATCGGACAAAATCAACCAGATGTAGACGGACAACGAGGAGTCGTGATTAATACAGCAAGTGTAGCTGCTTTTGATGGTCAAATGGGACAAGTTGCATATTCTGCTAGTAAAGGCGCAATTGTGGGCATGACTTTACCTCTAGCCCGAGATCTAGCTTCCCAGGGAATCCGAGTGGTTACTATTGCACCTGGTTAGTTGCTTTACTTAACTCACCTCTCGCTTGCTCTACCTTCCTTCATCTCATTTATTAGAATGAAATACTTTTTATTCTATTGATAAACCTAAATGCCAAGATTTGAGTCCTAATCTCCTGCCATAAATTGTTTTAACAAATTATTCTTATTATATTGGCACTAAGAAGCTAGTGAGCTCATCACCTTCGAGAGACACCTCCTCCCCCTTCTCCATTAATCTCTGCTTTGTGTTAATATCATTCAATCAATGCTCACCTCCCTGAGATCATTCTTGATAGTATCTATCCATCTCGTCCTAGGTCTCCCTCTTGGTCTTTTCCTACTAGTTCCCCACCTAATGTCCTAAATGGCTTTTCTTCTTCCAACAGAGCTGCACACAGCCTATCTTATTCTTCCCCATTTAATTTTAAAAATATTTATTTTTTCTAATACCATGGCAACCATTTATCCTATTTCTTCTGTGGGACTCTTAAAATCTCAAATTGAAGTTTCATGATTAATACATCTTAAACTTTTTCCAATTTATTATAAATACAGCCAATTTAATCAAAATTGTTAGAGCGAATTTTGAGAAAATTGAAAAATAAATAAATAAATAAAACTTAAAAACTTACAAGTGGGTCCCAAACAAATGTGGTGGGATAAGGGTTAATACATTTCAAAGAATATCTAAAGATTAATTGATATATCAATTTTAATCAAAATCATTAGAGCGAATTTTAAGAAAATCAGAAAAAAACTAAAAAAGTATATCAGTAAAGTACTGGTACCGATTGGTCGATTTCATTCACAACATGGGTACCTAGCTTAAATATCAAATTTTGGCCTCGAACGTTTTTCTTTTTTGATTTATTTTTCCACACACACACACAGATCATTTTGTGTGACCCATTTTTTAGACTAAGAGGACTTTAAAACGTGAATTTCCATTGAAATTTTGACGTCGATTTTTTTTCGATAGCAATACTTACATAATACTACATTATATATTACATATAGGAGAAAATAAAAACTAACGAATTAAATATTTTAAGACTACATATTTTTTTTTTTTTAAGCATAACAAATTGAAATTAATAAATTCAGAAGAGGGGAGTGGCTAAGCTGCAGATTGCTGATCTGAAGTTGCAACAGAACTCGGGTTCAAGTCCCGAATTCCGCAGAAATTACTTCTTTACTTAAAGTCTTATCTTGCGGTAGGAAATTGGGAGATAATCTCACCTACAGTAACAGGCACAAAGGGCCCAATTCGTGATTGTCTAAGTACCGGGGAACCCGTCCCTAAATTTAATCCATCCATTAATAAATTTAATGAGAAATAAAAGAAGTTCGGCTAAGGCCAAATACAAAATCCCAAAGGTCCCATGCAATCCTTGAGCTATGGGTTGCTCAATTCCCCTCTATTACACTATAAACAACTAGAGATATTTTTTAAGAAAAATAATGATATAAAATCCATTTTAAATAAGATAATTCAATTTTTAACTTTGCCTACCAACCGAAGGTTAGATAAGTAAAGGTAATTATTTACTATTAATTAAATTATAGACAAAAAAATATCTTTTGACTTAATTAAGGATTTCTCCTAAATTTCACTATTATTTTTAGTAAATGGTCGGCAAAGTAGACCTCTCGGATTAATGCGATTGACTTGTTTTTCTTTCCAAAAAATAAATTGATTTTTTCTATATTATTTTTACAGGTCTTTTTAATACACCTCTTCTACAAGGTTTGCCAGAAAAAGTAAAATCATTTTTATCAAAATCAATTCCATTTCCTCAACGTCTTGGAAACCCAGATGAATTTGCACAATTAGTTGAGTCAATAGTTGCAAATCCACTTTTAAATGGAGAAGTCATACGATTGGATGGTGCTCTTCGAATGCAGCCATAAATTAAAATATTTTGATTTATTGCTGTTTTTCTACCAATATTAATTAGTCTCAACAACTTTAGCAAAAAATAAGAATGAAATCTTCTGATTGTCTAGAATTATTAATAAAAATAAAATTATTTTCTTTAAAAAATATTTTTTATACCATTATCTACTAACTTTACTACTAACTATATTTGTTAAGGGGTCATTCTTTTCTCACTTGTCAACCAACGTACTTTAATCATTCTATGCTATTCAAAAGGATCAGCCTTGGTTTTAGATTTAATTATTTTGAAAAATTTCTTGAATTTGTTTCTTTTATAATTCTCTTTTACTCTTATATAGTCAAAATAGCTAATTTTTTTGAAATATGGTATTATTAGGATGTCAAAAAGGACTCGAAGCAATTTTTAATTGTCATCCGGGAATGCACCAAACTTTCAAAAACATTGATGTTGACATTGAACATTACATGGAAGGGACACATCGATTATAGTAAAACTTCCTGGGGTGAATTAAGCCTCTATTGGGTCCTAGATAAAATTGAAATCAAAGCCTCATTTATGCGGATTGGCGCTAGTCTCAGCCCTACATATTGGGTTCATCTGGCCTTAAACATTTATCCTAATTGTCTTTTGGTTAATCCAGCTCTGCCCTCCCCGCCTCCTGTGGCCGAGAGATTAAAGATATTGACATTGTCAGTATTGATAACCTTAAAAGCCAAGGGGCGTGAGTTCGGATTCCAGGGAGTCCGATGAAAATTTATTTTATATCAATTGGATACCAATTACAATTTTTAATTACAATTTTGTTTTATTGATAATTTAGAAATATAGAGTCGAGTAAGAGTTTTTTTAGTGAACAGACGTGCTTCTCTTTTTCTTTTGATATCTTGAAGACATTTTCGGATGAACGAGAAGCAGTTTGGCCCTCCTGACCCCTGAGAGGGGGTGGTTGGGCGAGCGACGGTTCTTAACTTTGACGAACTCATGCTCTTAAAAGACCAGGATAATAATGAAACCGATCAAAATTTAAATTCTGAAGGGAACAAAGCAAATAAGTAATTATTCAATAAAATCAATTGATAACGAACAAAATAAAATAAAAATGTCCTTACAGTACATGGCCTCTATTAATAATAATAAATTGATGAGTCAGTTACTGTTGGAGGCTGATAAAGAAAGTAGAAAGCAGATAGCATCAACAAAAAAGAAGCTATTGGATGCCAAAAGTCGAAAGATTCGTTTCGGACAAAATTTATTGGTCCATCTTCAGTCACTTATTAGCTATTTGTAATAGGCCCAAAGTTGTCATGACTAATGACATAACAATGTATGTATACATATATTCTTTTTCTTTTAATTATAGTGAGTGTCGTGTGGTGACATGCGAGTATATTATATTAATGAATTTTTGTTGGCTGAATCTGACTTCTACTTCCTTTATCAATTTATAAATTTAATTGTAATTTTAAATATACTGATATAGATTTCGGCCCTTACTTCGTTCATTTTGAAAATAAAGAAAAAGAAAAGAAAAGAATTATTATTCTTGCACAATAAATTAAATTTTAAAGAAAAAGTAAATTTAAATTTTAAAGAAAAATTTCCTAGAAATACAATATGGGCCAAATTTATTAATCATCATTTATTTTATTAGATATTTTAAATTATAATTCAACATATCAATTCTTTGCTTTTATACCTTGATATAACACACACTGCCAAGGAACGTTGATACTACATTAGATAAAGAATATTTATTTAATAATATTATAACTGATAATACTCGTAATACCGAAATAATTCATATTAGAAGGATGAAGCGCAAGGTCACAAATGAAAGAGGAGAATCTATTTTAATTCCCAGACAAATAATAGTAATCACATTTAAAGTAAAAAATCCCCCCTATCAAATTAAAATAAATAGATTAAGATGTGTAATTGAACTATGCATAAAACCTGTTATTTTTTGTCAATCATGCTATCTTTTGGCCATAGGAAAAAAAGATGCTTTAACAAGAATAACAAGAAATCCATAGAATGTGGCAAGTTTATGCATGAAAATCAATGTGAAATTAAAAGATGTGTCTTATGTTTTTCCCCAAAACACAATACCTTAAATAATGAATAACCTAAATTTCAACAAGGATTAATGAAGTAATAGAGGAAAAAAACAAGATTTTTATAAAATTGTAACTTTTTCAATTTAGGCTAATATAACTTCTCATAATAGATTCTCGGCCCTCTCCGAGATAAATTCAGAATAAAATTTTCCACCTCTCTTTAATTTCATTGTCACCTGATTAAGAAAGATGAGCTTAGTTTGCCATCTCAACTCAGAAGATAATGAGTGACATTTTAAGAATCATTATTAAATGAGAATAACTTCAATATTTAATTTCTTTAAATAAAAATTCTAAGCTCAACTTTGGTATTTAAACTACAGATACATATCTATATTGTATGCGACAATAAATTGCTAGCATTTTATTTCAGAACTTTTTTTTTATTATTTTTTCAAAATTACAAAATTAGCTTTAATGATTTTGATTAAAATTTATATCTCACTTATGTATTATATTAAATTCTTTGAATTATGCTCTTCAATTTCCACCTCTTTATATTTAGAGATCTACTTTACTGATGTACTTTTTTAGTATTTTGCGATTTTCTCAAAAAAGGTTCGATCGATTAAAATTTATATATCACTTATTTATTATTATTATTAGATGATATTATATATATGCTATATTAACCTTTATATACCCCATATTACTATGGCATATCAAAAATAAATAAACAAACTTTTGTTTGGACCTAGTAATTAGGAATTTTGGTGATTTTAGTTTTGATGTACTTTTAATTATCTATTAAGACCAAATCAAAGATAGAGTTAGTTTACTTATTTTTGATACGCTTAGTAATTTGAAAACTAGTTTACTCCTGTCTTCTTTTTTAAATTTTTTTATGATTTTTTGTAATGATTTTGTTTCAATTAGCTGTAGTAGTGTAAATTAGATAAGTATTCTCCATTTCAAGAATGTCTGAATTCCATTTGTCAAATAGATTTTATTTTGATTAAAACCAAAAGGACTTCTTGTCATTCATCTTCACAACGAAGGGAAAACATTTTCATTCCTTATACATTCGTTAAATATATTATCATTATGAACTTATATCGTTGAACATCGATTGATTGAGGTGGTTCAGAACAATTTCCCAATCAATATGAAACCAGAGTCCTCTTGTCAATTAGAAACAAATTTTACTAAAATAACCTGGTGGGAGGGGGGAGCCATCCCATTCCACCTTGGTTACATCCCTAACGAGGGACTCATTTGTTCCGTTTTAACTTGGTCAATGCCAGATGTCAAGCCCCGCTGGCCAGAACGTCTAATAAATAGCACAAGTTCCTTTTTCTAATACATATCTTAGCAGTTGAGCAGCTAGATGCGAGATGGCAGTGAACAAATTCCCTTTCTCATTGCTACCAATGAAAAATGCTGTTTTTATTCATCTACGAAAATCCTTTCTTAGTTATTCATGGCTTGCAGCCAGAGAAAACATCCGGGTTATCTCATACGAGTCATTTAGGTATATATTTAATAATAATTAAAAAATATGTAATTTTTTAAGATACAATAAATAAAAATTGGAAAATTGGATTTTTGAAGTGTTTCGTTTTTCTATTTCTTAATTGATGGATCCTCCCAGTGGCATATCTAGAACTTTTGCCGCACGGGACGGTCTCCAATTTGCCGCCCTTTCTAAACCAATCAAATGGTGGTTTAAATAAATTAATAAACATAAATATATAATTG
>JAAAKE020170866.1:0-11467 GCA_010014785.2 Anisolabis maritima | reverse complement strand
ATTTGAATTAACTAAAATGAATAAATTATTTTAAAAAAATGAATGAGAATAAAAGGTGAAAGACAGACAAAGGTTAGGCTATTGTATTACGATTATTAATATTATTATGGATATTTTTATTATTTTAATTAAAATATTTATTGAAAATTTTGATTCTGAACACATTTAAGAAATAATTTAAAGAAATATTGACCTTAAAAATGTTTAAAAATAGAAGAGATGAAATAAAAATATTGTCTTAAAAGGCGGGCTGTCAGAAATGCCAGAGATTAGATAAAGAGACGAGGCATTCATAGAAATATAGCAGTTTCATTTTAGATGAGTCATTTTCGGATTTATTGAAATTAAATTAAAAAAATTACTCTTATAATAATAATGACAATACAGTAAATTTTAATAATATTAAAATTCTTTAAAAATGATATGAAAGCAAAAAAAATATTTTTTAATATAAAGATAGAGAAAACAAAAATAGGGGGCGACAGATTTGAAATTTCACTTGGGCAACACAAGCGCTAGGCGCGGGCCAGACTAAAACTATAATAAAAAAAATATTATTATGAACTTTATAAATATTAATTATATATAAACCATTGCTCTGTCCCTTGTTGCAGAGCTAGAGTTCTCGCCTTTCTTACCAATATTCAGTCCTTTATTTCCCGTCCTGAGTGACAAAAATATATTTATATTATATTGATTACCAATTCAATATCAATAAATAAGGACTAAGCTGCTCTGGTCTAAGATCGCGAAAGACCTCAAAAATAAAATAAATAAATAAATATAAATCATTACCCTCTGGTCATATGAAGGCATTGATTTCAAAAGCGCCCAAGATTATTTTGCTAATGAATCAGAATTTTCAATAAATGAATCTCTCAAGAAATCGGAAGTTTCTACCCATCGTTTATCAAAACAGTGAATAGGTTTTTTTTTTTTTTTTTTATTTGGCACAAATCTTTGGCCATCATGCCATTTGAATAGTTATTTTGTATGAAATTTTTAAAAATATATCAACTAGTCAATTTTATTTGGTTTATAATTATTTTCGTTATTTATATTATTCTTACTTATTTATTGATAGATTATATTTAATATGTTAAATCATTGGCTCATTCCCAATGTATTAATGTTTTTATATTGTTTTCTAAAGTTATACGATTTATATATAAAACTTGCCAATTATTTTAAATAAATAAGCACGGAGGAGTCTAAATGACTCCGATGCCGAAAAAGACTAAAAAATGTATAAAACTAATTGTGCAGCTTCTGTCCCTGCCTGTCGAAAATTTTTTAGAGGGGTAGAAATCATGAATTTTGAACAATTGTAAAAACACACAAACACTATGAAACAATTAACGAAATATATATTCAAAAATATATGATTATACTTTAAGATAGGGCTCTATGGAGCAATCGGTAAGGTGTCGCCGTTCTGCACATGAGATCGGTGTTCGCATTCCGAGCAGGGGGGATTTTTTCATTAAATAAAAAATATTTAATGTAAACAAATCCTCAAGTATGTCCTCGATTGGAACATTGGATCCTTCCACAATAGAGCCCTCAGGCAACTCTACGAGGAGAGGGACTTGCTATGACACCTCGTCCTATGGAAGGGACGTAAAGAAGGATTCCCTCTCAATGATGCACTCTTCGCAAGGAGTAGGCTACACGCCGGTGTTGAGAGAGTCCCTACTCAAACTAGGGCATCCTCCCTAGCATAGAAGAGGTTGGAATAAGGGGCCCAGGTGGAATTAGATATAGGAGTAGTTAGCTACCTAGAAATGAATATAGGAGGAGGAGTTAGTGTTAGAAAATAAACTAACTTCACGGGGTGCCGATAGATGGCTACTACCAGAGGTCGGCTGGGTTTGAGGTGTGTGTCTCCGTACACGGAAAACACCTCGGGTAAATAAAGTTTCCCTATATCGAAAAGATTGGGCCTTATCCCTCATGAATGAAATATAAATTCAAAAATACATGATTGTGTACGTTAAAGGTCTAAGCTATGGCTGCATTTTCTATTATTAGTTAGTATTTTATATTATTTGTAAAATAATGAGCCGCTCTTTGCCATATAAAATAAAAATCTTGAAACAACAAATGAAAAAAATATATATATAATCCTTTCAAATTATAAATTAAAAGTATATTTATATAGTTCTATTCTATTCTAATTAAATTTTCAAATTTTGAAAAAATATTTTATATTTTCTAATTATTTTGGTGATATAATAATATACAAAAGTTTTTTCTTTTTTAAATCGATTTGTGAAATTTTCTATTAATTGAGTATTTAACACATCAATATTTTTCTCACATTTACAGCCAAAATGGCGCCCCGAATTTTTGGCGTCCCGGACAAATGTCCGGGTTGCCCGACCCTAGAGCGGGCGCTGGGCCAATATGTATAATATATTTGCCTTTTTGAATTTTGCCCAACTTACAAAATCGATATTGGCCCTTCTACTTGCAAGGTACAGATATAATTGTTTATTTTTATTAAAAATTTATTTTAGGAATTTGATCTATTTATTTATTTTCGAAATGTCTCAACTTATCAATGTCAATGATTGATTCTCTCTGGTTAGTTGATGGTGTTCTTGGGATTTTACTTGGGGGCTTTTCCATTTCCTTCTCAAGAAGGAGGGATCATTGAAAGAGTTGGATACATTTATCGATGAGGTAATGTGAGATGCTTTAACTTAATTCCCTCCGCTTATTTGAAGAGCCTTTGGATAGCAATATAGAAACTGTCCCATTTTAATTTCCAGATTAATGTGATTGCTTTATTCAAGTTAAGCCGAGTTATCTACATAGACAGATCAAGTAGAAATCGATTGATATTTAAAAAAAGGTAGGTCCAGGGAGTTCTCCAGGTGTTTCCAGCAGGTGTCGTGAGTTGTTTGAACGGCAGCAACCAAATCAAACTGAGAGGGAGGCAAACGCAAACGCAAACGGAAGCAATAAGGCAATGAAGGCACATGAGATTTTGAGAACGGCAGTTGCGACGGAGCCGTCGCGCAACTTGCATCGTCTAGTGAGTGTCAGTGAAGTGAACCATCAGAGAAAATGACTTGAATTAAATTAAAGAATAAATTAAAGATATATCTGAAAATCATCTGGATATCAACCCCAGTTGGTAAGAAATAAATAAAATCTTTTTTTTTTAAACATTAGAAAAAAAAAAACAGAATTGTTTAATTAAGAGATAATAAAAATTATCTCTTAAACTAAACATGTTTATAATAAAGTAAACATTGATTAATTAGAAAAAGTGACAAGTAACTTAATGAAATTACACATATGTTCTATTTAAATATTAAATTATTTAAAAGCCTCATTTACCTATATCACCTTAAATTTCCAAGGATTTTTATTTATTAAAAAAAGACACAAGGTTGTAATTAATACTCCGGGGGAAGTGAATTTGGTTAAAAGTTGTAAGCTTAAATCCATTTTAATTATTCAATTTAAGTGATGCATAGATTTTTAAAATTTAAATGTTTAATATAATGCATGGAGAATGATGATCCCCAATATGATAACATAAAAATTTTTCGATATATGTATTAATGGACCCAGATTTAATTTACCTACTGGTATATATATACCTCACAAATTCCCCCTCGCAGCTCGAGTTTCATAGATTTTAGAAATAATTTCGTTTTATCGGATTTTGAAAAACGTGTCATTTTTTAACCAGAAATGTCTAAGAAGGCAAAGTGAAATTCAAAGTGAGGGCAATTTAAAATTTCTAAAAAAAAAAATCAGAAAAATAATTTTATTTCGAAGATATTTTGGTAGTCTAGTAACTTTCCCGCTTTTCTCTTATGCTTCAATTGACTAAATAACTTGATAATGAATTCCCCCATGGATTGCATAAATTCGTTCGTGTTTGGTAGCTAGAAGGTAGGCCACCCAAATGATTAACTCAATAAGAGATTTTAGAGGAGCTCTGGAGCAATTAATCGAAAAATCAATGAGTGAGCTGGTTGTCTAACTTCTAGCAATCAAGCTTGAACGAATTTATGCAATCCAAAATAATAATGGAAAGTTTCATCTATATTTGTTTAGAAGTTCCAGATTTTAATCAAAATTGGATTTATTTTTTAAGCATTCTCTAAATGAACGAAATGCTATGAAAAAAAAGTTGCACGCCTCTTTCCTACAAAATTTCAATAATCATTTACGATTCACAAAATTTTTTCTCCTACTCTCCCTCATTCAAATAATAATATATTCAAACTGTCTAGAGCACAAAAATATTGCGAAATTTCAACTAGTTCGGAACAGAGGTTCCAGATAATCCAAAATTATACCCATAAATACATCCATTAAGATTTTTTAGCATTTTTGACCAGAAATGTGAAGATATTTAAAAATAATATGAAATATTATATTGCGAAAAAGTAAAATTCACATTGATTTTAAAAACAAATTCTCCATTTTATTTCTTTTTTTTTTGTACCTATTCATGATAGTTTGTTTCTACTCTACAGTTGATTAGTATAATTAGTTTCCTTTACATAAATTAGTTGGTTGAATTTTTTTAGTAATGACCAAATAAATTTTTCAATTTATATCCTTGTTCAATACTTTTAAAGGAACTAATTGGACGGACTTTTTTATTTTCATTAAGGAATGTCAAAAATTCTGGCCGATCAGAAATACTTTTGTACTTTTTTACTCTAGCTATAAATAATAGATGATTTATAACAAAAAGATAATAGAAAAGATAAGAAATTATAGGTAGTAAAGAATTGTATTTAGTTCTCAATACTTATTATGTTTATTTTTCAATAATAGTAATTTTGAATGTTTTAAACGCGACGAATATAGCCCCTACACCCCCTCCTCCCTCTCCTTTACAAGGGATTTCGGTAAGAAATTAACCTGACCTCCCCTCCCATCAAGGTCAGATTTTAGGTTAGGCCTCCTCCCCAGAAATATTTTCTGGTACCTTTGCAGCCTTGTAGCCTTGTTTTAAAGTAAGTAGTATTTTCTATCATTGTAGTCCCTTCACTCCAATAGATCCCCTTCCCTTTTAGAAAACTCCTTTTAAGAACAATATAATTTTCTCTACTCCTCAAGGCCATCAAAATACATTCCAGACCTCAGGGCTGTTTATCATTTTTTAAATCTCCCTATTTATGGTAAGTAGTCAGGATCCCTTTTCGTAGCCAAGACCATCCCTCTTTAAAGAACGAGCTCCGGCGTTACGACTACCTTCCTCTCCTAGAAAAAATTTCTAATTTCGACTAAGTTGGCAAAATTGGATCTTTTTAAAAATCGTTTTGTTGTTGTTTTCGACGATCTTCACCTTCAGTGGCGTAACATTTCAAAATTTATCGAGTGATGAGAGAATTCTAAACTTAGTGTTTAATATTTTTTATTAAAGCAAAATGAGTATTAAAATGTTTGAAAATAAATTAAAATTAAGTTATGAAGTTTTAATTAAGATGTATGAAGCAGGGGAGGGTTGTGTTTTTGAGTTCCTCTCCCTTCCCCTTTGTTAGTCTTAGAGTATTAAAGTTCTAAAGTAATCAATTACAAAAAATTAATATCATAAAATAACTTTGCACATCTAACCATCGAATTCCTTTTTTTTTTTCTAAATTTCCAGGCGAAAATCTTGACAAACCTTCCTAATTCATATTGATATATTAAAACTCTAAAAAAAAATTAAAGGTACCCAAAAATATGATCTATTCAAAACTATTGCATTTAATTATATTATTGTTCTCAAAGCCACTCGGATATTTAGTTAATTCCGTTTCTCTAAATTAAAAAAGTTAAGAAGGAATCGAAAATTTAAGAAAGTGAAAAAATTTCGTTAGAGGGCTTAAAAGTGTTTTGCCAATAAACAAAAATCTTTTCCATTTTTTAGAATCAAAACGTATATTTCCCTTGAAATCTCGACTTCAATTTTTTTTTACGATTGCAATACTTTCTCACTATATATTACATATACGTATATAAGTATGAGAAAATAAAAAGCAGCAATTAGATAGAAATAAATAAATAATTCGCCGCTAACACATTTGTTTTTATAAAACCATGATAAAAATTCTGGTGTGACAGCACACCACTTTTACTTCCGGTAAATGAAAGGTGTATGATATGTTGTCACACCAGAATTTTTATCATGGTTTTATAAAAACAAATGCATTAAATTATTTAATCATTACAATATGATTACTTCTTCACTTTATCATTAAGTGTTTTAATAAAAATCTAAAGAAAATAATCAAAGATATCTTATTAAATATGTATAAATTAGTGTAATTTGGAAAAAGTCAATTCCTAACACACAAGGGCTTTATGTGAAATACCTGCTAACTTCCAAATAAAGCCCTTTGAGAATGTAAGGTTCCAGTTAATAATTTAAGTTTAAGATAACGATGGATTCGGTCTCCTGGTCTCGAACCGGAATCTTCCGCTTTCACGGCTTCCCTTATATCAAAATATTTTGGCCCCAAGAATATTTTTATAAAATTTCATTACATTATTTTATATTTGCATTACCGTACGACCGGAACACGTTCAAACACACACACAGACCTCTCAGTTACTTTTACTTTCTCTTACCTATACAATATGTAATAACTATATAGTAAGAAAGTATTTTTTGAATTGTCGATTACTAAACTTTCAAACCTTCGAATGTTTTAGGAAAGTAAAAGTAAAAACAATAAATAGATGTAATAAATAATATGAGAAAAATCTATTATATATAGAGTGTATACATAATTTATAAGCAAATTCAATACATAGAAAGTAATAAAATGACAATGAGGTCGTTTGAAATTAAAATCGAAATCTGGATTTGACAGATTCCAGCAGCTGTTTAAGAACAGGTGCTTTTTATTACGAGTCTGATTATATTGGAAGACATATCGCATCAAAATAAAGAGAAAAGAGGGACAATAGTTTAACGGCGCTTAACTTATTTAATTAACATCTCATCATAGCTGAGTGAATTTGTTCTTAAAGAAATGGATGGATTTGAAAGAGTCAAAAAACTCAAAAGGGTGCAAAATTAAAAAAAAAATTGTCTGGGATATTTTAACTGCGTGAGGATTGGATTATTTTTTATAACATAGAATGATTTAACCTTATGTAAAAAAAAAAAAGATAATGAAAAATGAGAAGCATCATACTCCCCTAAAAAAGAAAATAAATGCCAATTCTTTATCTTGTCTTAAATTCATGGGGCTGTCCAAACAAAAATTTGAAATTTTCATTATACACAAATATTTTAATAATATAAGATCTTTCCTTAAAGCAGAGGAAAAGCTCTTGCTTTTGGTCTCGTCAATGGTTCGTTTCCCATCATGAGTGATAAAAAATCAATGGCCCTAAATTCTTGACTTCCCTCTGATAACTCCCCCCCCCCCCCCAAGTAATTAATGCCACACATCGATCCCCTCGAAAATATGAAATTCATAAATTAATTTTATAAATTCTTTATGCGACGAGACCTGTCTGTAGTTTCAATTCTGGACCCAAACATTTTCACGAAAAAGTCTTGCGGTCTACTACTTTCAATATTGTTTTTTGTAGAAGTAGAAAGTTTTTCCAGACACGGCGAGGGTGGAATTGAGAAATCGCTGTCACGAAAAATTGTAACTCAGTTATCAATTAACAAAAAGAAATAGGAAAAAAAAATAAGACAAAATTATTATATGAACCATTATTATCAATTAAATAAGAGGCAACGTCGAGAAAAGATGAACAAGATTTGATGGATTTTCTGATTTTTGATTAATTAACTCCAACATCAGATGTCTCAGAAACAATAATATTCAGAGTTAACCTCCATTAAATGCTACCATATATATAGATTATTTTCCCAGCCTCCATCAGAGAAGTTGAAAAAAATTAGATTTTTTTTTAAATAATAAAAAACAATTTTAATATAAAATTTTTAATAATCATTTTAATTGTATTATTTCTTCAAAATGAAAGCATTATTTTTATTTATAATCATGTGATAAAAAGAATATATTTTTGTCTGAATGGAAAATAAGCTGCGTGTTTCATAATAAATAAAGGTAATGCTAATGATTTTGATCTTTGACGTCATATATCATAAAAAACAACGTATTTTTTTTTTTTTATTTAGAAATAATTATTTTAAAACAAAAAATATTCACTAATTACTATACTTAATTGAGTAGATTTGACAAGATTTAAAAAAAAAATAAAGACTAAATGTCTTAATATTTGTTTTTTATAAATCGATGCTGAATCATTCAGGTGAAAAAAAAATTAAAAATAAGAAAAAGCTTCAAGACATCTCGAAAAATTTGCTGTGACGTCAACCTTGGAGGCCAACCATATAATAAGCGATGTATGATTTATACAGGTAAAAGTATTTTGCCTGAGGTTTACGTGTTTAAACATCCAGTATATATTAAAGAAGAAAAAAAAAGAATCTAATCATAATACAAAGCAAAAGAAATAATAAATAAATAGGAAAGAAAAAGTAAAAAATACATGTTTATAATTTTGATCTTTTCCCGGATCCATTATAATTATTCCCATTGGTTTTTTAGTTTGATTAGCGCAGTCTTGATATACGCGGTCTATTGAGAGGACTTTTTAAGGGATTCTAGTATTTGAAACGAGAATTTTTTAAATTATAAAATGTGAGAAAAATAATTTTTATAAGATCGAGGAAGATTTTGTTTTAAAAATTGAATTTCTAAAGATTCAAAAGAAATTTTTTTTCTAATGTAGCAAGAAAATTTCAAAAATAATTAGAGGAATAATTATAGTATTAGATAAGAAATTTTGCTAAATGGTTATATTTATGCCAAATAATAATCTAGATAGAAATAAAATATAAATTAAGATCGACTGATTGGGCTTTGTTTGAAATAGCAACGCCCCATAGACATCCAAAACCCAGTCAACATATCGCTTAAGATATGCATATAACATTTGCGAGGTGAGTTTGTGTTTGCTTGGTCATAATTTAGGAGCTGCCGGGTTTTGATTCACAAAAAAATCTATGATTTGAGATGATAATGTTTCGACAGACCATAGGAGCCATCTTCAAAAACTTAATTTATAAAAAAAAAATTATTTTTATAAAATACATACTTTTAACATTAACCTCTGGATTCTGTCCAAATAAGGAAATAGTCAAGAAAATAATAAAAAAAACTAAATTATGTTTATTTATATCTAATAATTGTGATATAAAATGTCATGAAATCTATAAAAATAGAGAAAAATAATTAAAATTTTTAAAAATATAGGGAAATGAGGGTAGTAAACCTGTCCGTCCAAATGGCTCTTTTCTATATTGTCATACTATAGATACTTTTCTAAATAAATTTCTAAGTAAATTTATTTATTTTAGTATTCAAATAATCAAAACGCAGACTTTTTATGTAAATGTGTTATTTGATGGTAAATTTATAGCGAGATTAACCCTTCCTAAATAGATAAGAAAATTTATTCTCTTTTCTATCACTAAACGTTTTAACATCGCTAATAAATTAGATAAGAGAGAGTTGAAATCAACATTTCATTAGAAAGGATCAACTTTTCTATTTATGAGTCAAAAAGTAATTTAAAATTCATAACAGTGACAATAAAATGATCCCAAGAAAAAATATGACGTCACATTCAGTAAGAATTAAATAATGGGCAAAGTTTCCTTTTCCTCTTCTATTAAAAATCTAGAAAAATTTTTCAAACGGTTTATTATGAAAAGTAAAATCCTTCAACGATCGCCTTTTCTAGTCTAATGGCCTCTTAGGCTCATTCTGCAAGTGTTTGCTTTTCATACGTGGAACGTGAAATTAGTTAAGTAATAATAGTTGTTTTAGTTTAATTAGAAAAAAAAGAAACTTGATTAACGTTTTTGTTTTATTTATTAAAAAAACGTGAAAATGCCGCTTATTTACTTTCTCTGTTCTCTTTATTCAGATCAAGCACACACACTCAATCTATTTTTTTTTTTTTTTTAGAAAGAGAGTCCTAATTAGGTCTTAAACAAGAGAACCCCGAATTAAAAAGTTCGCGGTGCGGATAGACCATGGTGATCCCGACAAAGTGGAATTTGTATTTTTAATTAAAATAAATGGATCAAAAACAAAGCGATCTTAATTTTTAATTTTTCTCATTTTTTTTTTTTGATTAATGTTTACATTTAATTTGTATCCCTCAGTAATAGAATGAAGTGGACGTTCTTGAATTCGACGACTCTCTACCTATATAATATTATAATCGGGAAATGTATCCCCTGCCTGATTGGCTATTGAGTGTCGCGTCAAGATGACGTTGCAAGCATAGATTGCGAGCGTTTGTTTCTAAAAGTGAGATTAGATTGCCTAATAAAAAAGGAAAAATATTATTCGGTGATGTATTGGTTTATTGAGAATTGCTTATTGACTTTTTTTTTTACAATATTAAGAAGATTGGGAGAATAAATTTTGTTAAGAAATATATTTATTCATAATTAATCATCAAGTGTCAGGTTCAACGTGATCCTTTTTACCTTTCGGTAAAGTAGAATAGAATTCATCCTGAAGGGAAAAAGACAAGGAAAGAAGATTTCTTCATCACTAAAAATAATTTAGATAAAATATTTCATTTAAATCCAATGCAATAAAAAGAAAAATCGTGTTTTAGTAATTAATGTCAAGTTTATTTAAGAATCTGTAAAAAAAAAAGTTAGTATTCATTAATCAGAGGAATTTCTATAGAAAATAAATTCAATTTATTAGATAGGAGATGATATAAGTGAGACAAAACCGACGTAAAAAAAAAATACAGAATAAAAAGAACAAAAGACAAAAAAAAAAACTAGTAAACAAATCAGCATAAATAAAGCAGGCATTTGTTCGGAATTAAGGCTTGAATTACTTGATAAAAAATTTTATTCGAGTTGTTAAAAATCTCCTTGGATCAAAAATATAAAGTAAAATAGTATTAAATCTCCTTGATAGGACAAATTAAATTGAAGAATGGGTTTAAACAATGACCCTGATTTTACTTAACTGAATTAATCTAAATATGAAAAATTGTTTTTAAATTAAATAATAAGGAGTAATTGTGACGTTACGATACCTATAAAATCAGTAGTAAAAGCTCTTACGTAATAGTTGTGTCATTTTTTAATTGTTCCTGTTAGACTGGAAGTTTGTAATTTCAAAGAAATTTCTCCTATCCGGTAATCAAAGTTAGTGAATCCCAATTGAATTATATTTTATCACTGTCGTCGCTTTACTTGCTACGCCACAGGTTCTCTGCGGAGCAGAGTTAAAAAGAATTTAGATAAAACAATAAAATTATTGATTGTAATTAAAAATTTATATTAAATATTACGAATTGCTGAACAGTATTAATTCTTTACAAGAAATTTTATTCGAAAAATTGGCCTCTATGGTCAAAATTTAGATTGATATCTAAGCCTCTAATCATATACCAATAATAAATTATTAGCTAC
>JAAAKE020170855.1:0-11468 GCA_010014785.2 Anisolabis maritima | reverse complement strand
TGGAAATAATAAGAGAAACAAAATATAATTATTAAATTAAGAGAATAAAAAGAAATATTAAAATAGAAATATATTAAATAGAGAAAATAGGAAGTATATTAAATATGTTGATAAAGAAATTTTAAAGATATAAGTATATAGCGCCCTTATTTATAATTACCCAGAAATAAAAATATATATATAAATTTCAGCCAATTAGTTTTTCATGTGAGTCCCGCTATGCTTTCTTTTAATGAATTCCAATCTATGTGTATCTTCCTTTATGTTCAAACTGAGTAAGCTTGTAATAATACAAGAAAAAGTTATAGGATCAGCAAATAAGTTGTCTTTTGTTATTTAATCACTTGAAAGAATTTTTTATTAAATATTCTTTAATAAAGCATCTTAATAAAATCACCAAGATTAGTATATATATGTTAGTTTATTGAGGTTTAAAAATGAAATGTCTGAAAATTTAAATCGTAATTAAGTATCCAAAAGCAAGTTATATTTTCCTCCTCAAGCAACAGAGAAATAAAGAAAGCATAAAAAATAAAAAGACAATGGTATATTGCCATTTACCTGATTTAGATTCCTGCGATGTTCTCGACGATTTATGTTGGCAATTTATATATATATATATATATATATATATATGAATATATGGTAGATATCTTATTTTTTCTCATAATTCCAATCAAATCAGATGAACGTCCTTTAATCGAGATCACATCTAAAATTAAAAAGATAACAAATAATTGAACAATTAATTAAATAAAAAAAATAAATTTTATTCTTTTTTCCTATCCGATTAATTCATAAAATCTTAATTTTAATGATTCTTAATCATTTTTCATTTTCTTTTTAACACTCAGGCATTGAGTCATATGTTTAAAGAAATACGTTGACTGGTTAATATCTTTAAAAAATAAAGGAAGTCAAAATGAATTGAGATTTTAGAAAATTTTAAATATTATTTATATAAAGTAATTTTCAACTTAAATATTTAATTGTAGGGGAACTTAAATAAATTATAGTATATTTTGTACAAATAATTTGTTTTTAAAAGAATTCTAATTTAATTAAACTCTAATATATTGTATATTTTTAACATTTACTTTGATTTTAATTCCTTAAATGTTTCCATTAATTTTTGTTGGCAGCTGAACTCCATCTCTCATCTTATTAGATATAGATACATCAATCATATATATAATAATGCAAATAAATATATATTACATTATAGATTTGTGATGGATATTTTGTTGTTTTCTCTCAGAACTCCATTCAAATGGATGAAAAATACTTCGATTCAAAATCTTATCTAAAATTGAAAATAAAAATATTATTTAATGAAGATAATCCACTCAAATAAATAAATATAGAATGTTTTAAAAATAAATTTTTATTTCCACTTTCCTTTTTGAAATTCCAAAAAATTATAATCAAGGCTTTCTTTTAATAATTCTTAATCACTCCTTTTAATCTCTCAAGCACCAAGTCTTATTTAAAGGAAAATGCAGAGAAATTAGAATTAATTAAAAAAGATCTAAGTTAATACATTTTAATTTATTTCCAATATATTGTACTATTGAAATAAGAAAAATGTTTTAAAATAGGTTCGATAAATACATTAACTAATGGGAATTTAAAAAACAAATCAATTTGGAAATTTTAATTGTAAATTAATAATTTGATTGAAAAATTTTGATAGAGTTAAAGAAAATTGTAAATAGTCTAATTACATTTAATAATTATATTAATAATTTGAATATTACTATGAAATGTAAAACGAATTTGAAGTGATTAAAAGATATAAAATAAAATATTAAAGAAATTAATGAGAATAAAAATTGACAATTCAAAAGGTTAACCTGTTGAAACACAAATTGAGAATATTTCTTTTACTTCATTTAAAGAATTTATTGAAAATATGAATACGAAACAAAGTAAATAAATATTTAAATAAAGTACTAACCTTAAAATATAACCTATTAATAAAAATATTAACATTATGTCGATATGTCATTAAAAAGGCGGGCTGGATTGGTGAAGTCAAAGATGAGATAAAGAGACGAGGCATTCGTATTTATAGTCGAAAACATAGCAATGGAGCATCAAATCTATATCTATAGACAAAAAATTAAATAAAATTAATATTATAATAATTAATTTTTACATTTAAAATATTATTTTAATAATATTCTCTTAAATGAAAATTAAAAAAAAAGCTAGAGTTTTTTTTTATTTTTTAATATCAGCAAAATTAACTTTATTTTAATAAAAAATTTTAATTTCTCCTGCTATATAAAAATTTTATTTGATTCCATTAAAAAAAATATTTGAATTTAAATAATAATAATAAATAAATAAAATAAATAATCTAAGAAAATTGTAAACATTAAATCACTTTAACCGCCAAATTTCAAAATATTTAAGATGATCGAAAGGTGCTAGTTTTTAATTTTAAATATCCTTAATAAAAATAATGATTAACATTTAGAGTAATCTAAGTCTTTTAGCGTAAATAGAAACAACTCACAGTAAATATCTTGTTTGCATGTGATTTTTTCCTTTCATAATTTTATTCTTTGTTTTCAGATTCAAGACATCACCAATATTTTTATAATCAAAATTTTGTATTTTTATATTGTTTTTAAAGAAACATTTTGATCTTTCAGGTTTGAACTTGAAATGAAGCTTCGGCTGCCTCCATATTATAGTTGTATTCTTGAAACCTATTTTCTTTTGAAGCTTTAGATTATAAAGCATTATTAAATAGAGGAAAATGGTTAATTGGAAAGAGAGTGATTATTGTTTTGAAGAATTTTTTTTTAAGTAAAAATAATAATTTCAGATTTTAAAATTTTTTTAAAGATGGTATTTTATTTAAATTCAATAACAAATATTTCAAAAAAAAAAAAATATTACAAAACTGATGGAATGGCATTTAAAAGATTAATATATTTTACAATTTATATATATAAAAATAAATAAAAATTTTGTCACAATACAGGTTTATTGAATTTTAATATAGAAAATAATATACATATCGAAGCGATTCTGGGGTGGATGGCATATCCGTACGACATGCTTCCTCCGCCATTTCACAGGGGTTAACTTAAGGGAAGTGATCCATTAAACTCCACCAAAAAAATGCAAACTCTGCAGATGCACAGGGCCAATGTTTATTTCTTATGTCTAGACTTAATAAGCTTAAATGCTTGTCCTTGGTAGATTTATTGGGAAGAAATTAAAATATTGAATTAAGATTAATGATAAATCTTAATCTATTTTTTTTTTTTATTATTTATTTACTTAAACAAATTAATGTGTCTAGTAGCTTATGATATTTATTAAAAAAAAAAAAAAATTTCTTTGTTTATAAAAAGAAAATTTTCGTTAAAACTTGATATGATTAACAGTGTGATATGTAAATACCAGACAAGGAGCTAATATCGGTATGCTAAGGGTCAAAGTGGGGAAAGGGGAGGAAGGAGAGGTCATTCACTCAAATGCTAATCGGTGAGGATGTTTCGGAGGCGATTTTCTCACTGTCGAAGCTGCGGACGTCGAGTATCCACTCTGCTAGTCAGGTTCGCCTAGTTTCGCACGAGAAGTGAGGGCCTCTGCTTGTTCCGATCTGCAACCTCTTACGGTGCTTCCGCGTTTGCCTTACTTCAAGCCGCTGCCGAGGATGATTTGCCACTCAGCAGGTTGCGTCTTGCGCCGCCTGGAAAACTGCCAACCGGGAACGATGGTTTATCGTGGTTTATCCAGGTAAAACGCCTTAGGACCCAAATCTCGACGAAGACCCTGATAGCACCAAACAGCTGACGTAGTTGGAGAGCCCAACTATTATATAAGCAGGTTAAAAAAATTGTGCGAGTGTCGGCGGAACAACTTGTCTGCGAATGTGTGATGTTCACTGGCGTATCAGCAAGACTGAGATGTTGACGTATTCGCTGCGGATCGTCAAGTGGGTCTTCGATGTTAACGTATTCACAGCTGATGATCTGTCTGTGATGTTAATGAATTCGCAGCTTGTGCTCTATTTAATAGCTCCTCTCTTCCGCTATCATTACCGTGTTTCTCTCGGTCTTCCTGGAACCCCACGCTGGTTCACCCGAGTTTAGCAAACGATTAACCCCAGGGTTTTATAAGAAAAATCGGGGGAAGGACACCAAATACAGGCTCCCTGTGGTGTTAACATATAATTTAGTAGCTTTATTAGTGCATTCAACGGAAATCGAATGTTGGCTGGATATAATTTTTATTAGCGTTTGTGGTGATGCTGTGGCCTCCAGTTCAATGCACTAACAAAGCTATATACATGAATTTGCTTCCAGCTTAATTTCATTTCTTTCTTTCTTTTTTTTTTTATATCCATTAAATAATAGCACAAATTAAATTAATATTAAAAAAAATTTTTTTTTAAGTTAATACAAAATTTAAATAACCATCTGGCAGGCATCGGCCAACCCACATTAGTTGGTGGAGTTTAACAAGATCCCTAAAGGCGGTTTTGTTGCGATATATATACATATATAGAGAGTAGCATCATTTGAGAATGAGGGACTTCCACTAAGTCTAGAAAGATTTATTTTTTCTTATATAAAAAATATACTTTTGATTTCATCTGAAGTAATATTCCAAATGAGGAGACGGAATTATCAAAATGGAATAGAAGAAATAGGCTCCTAATGTGAACATTAAGAGTTAACAAATGTGCCCCACTTGGGGATATTTACATGAAAGACTTTAAAAAAGATATGAGGTGTATCATTTTATTATATTTATTATTTTGGTATAGAATATTTCTTAATATAAAGTATTTCTGAAATGCATTTTTTGCTTTTTCTGAATTAGTGAGGTCGGCTACCACAAACACATATCACAAAATTTTATTTAATTTTCTCCAAACCCAATTCACGTTTCTTTTACTTCAACCTACTTCCCAAACAATGACAGACGAGCAACCAATCCCAAAGAGAGAAAGGATTCTACTAGGAAGGAAGCGAATCAAAAGAACCCACTCAAAGAGGATGGCACCACCACCAAAACAGCAAACAAGGGCTAAGCCCTGTTCCCGCCTCTCTGCCAAAACCAACTTAATTACACGATGCCAGAAGGGCGAAACTTAAAACAGGTTCGCCAGCCGAGGGCTCTGTATTTGAAACAATAGGAAGAGTTCGAGAAACTAATGCTTGAGTTCTCATACCCCCGGTGTACATATTCAGAAATCATCACAGATGATCAGAATATGACAAAGGTGATCCTTTGTCGATTACTATGCAATAGCCCTTATGTAGCTACGCATAGTGAACCTGAAAAAAAAGAAGAGCCAATCGCTCTCAAACGTGGAACAAGAACTGTTAATCTTAACAGAATCAACAATATTTGCTGTTCTAGAAACACTCCACCTACTTCTCCAATCGATAGGCAATGTTACCAGACCAACACAAGCCCATCTTTTCCCCATTTTTCCACCACCGCCGATCTGAGAGGCTACTATGGACCTACTTCCAGCACTTCAACCCAACGTTGACAATGTAGCACAAGTTGTTGTTGAATCACAACTGCCTAGACGTTCTTGCTTATGCAGTCCTACAGACAATTTCAAACGCAACTTCCGATATGAATCAACATTGATCCATGGAGGCAATCAAACCGTAACATACTAGGTTACCTCCTCTAGAGGCTAAGATTTTATCGATTAACAACAATGTTGACGAGGATAACTTTTAAGAATATCGACCAAACACTGACTTTAACATAAGTTTCTTGCAGGTCATTTCTGACGTCCTCACACACAAAAACCTTCAAGGTATAACAAGTCAATTTCGCGACATCTGAGAGTGGTGCATTGTCTCAGATCATAGCTGCCCAGGCACTTGTGGGGCCAGCCGTCGCCAATCAACCGGCGATTCTTAACGAAACCAACGAGACTAGCATAATGTCTGAACTCAGTTTTTGGACTTTTCTTTACTCAACAACCAATCAAGTCACAGGCCTATCCCAACTGCTGAAAATATCATCAGACAATAAATTAAAAACAAAGGGATGAACGACGGTCTCGATAAATCAAATGCTCAACAAATTCTATAGAAAAATTTTCTCACAATTTCAAATGTGACATTTGTAAGAAACAATATACCCAAACTATATTTTGGTTAAAGCTTTGGAAATATTGGCTTTATGATTTCTTTTTTAACAATTCAAGCAAAAAAATTTTTATATCAGTATTTTACTGTAGTATAAAAATAAAAAAAATCAAATTCTCATGAATAAAAAAAAAAAAAATATAGGGAATTGCAATGCTAAAAGAATTTAAAGAAAACAGTTAACCATCCATAAAATGTGATTAGTCTTTAAAAAATTTTATTTTAAGGGATGATTTTTTTCCTGTATTGTTAGGAAACAGTTAGTAAAATATGTTAGTTAAGTAACTTTATTAAAAAAAGCCGAAACAATAATAAAGACCAAAGGAGAAAAAAGAAATAAGAGAACAAAAAAAGAAGGAACCAATTCACATTTTAGGAAAATATAATTTCCCATCGTTAATCCCAGCTACTGCAAAGAAACAGAATCCTACCAGAATATGTGAGATGTGCAGCCGAGTTCGGGATGCGAAGGGGAAAAAAAATAGGAAGGAATCGCGATATATGTGTGAAGATTGCATTTAACACGTAGAAAACTCATTTCATAATTCCTCAGATATATTATTTATTTTCTATAAAAGTTACCCTCCACTTGACTTTCTCAAGGTAGTAAAATTAACGAGCTAATCCGCAGGTTTTTCTAAAGCCCGCAAAAACCAAAGAAATATTTTTTTCCTTTATAAGGAAAAAGTCTTACAAATGGGACATTTGTAATAATCAATTTTCTCATTTATTATCTTAGAAGAAGGGTTCTCAACTATTTTTAATCACGGAACCCTTTAAAAGAAATCTTCAGTCTAGTCAATGACAATCCAAAAATCTTGTAGTTTTTAATTTGTCATTATTTATCCAGACTCCTCCTCGGTCTTTCCTTCTGTTTTCCTAGCCAGCCTAAAAGGCGTTCTCCCATTTTATTCTTTCCCTATTCATCGTTGGCCGTTTACGCCAACGGATCTTCTCGTCACCCCCACATCACAAGCTACATCATCACCCAAAACGATATCAAGAAGTAACAGTTTGGGGCCAGTCATGAGTATTATGAACTTTATTTTGGATTAAAAATATGAGTCCTTCAGTCAAATTCCTCACACGATGGAAAACCGATTCATTTATTACCTATGATAAAGTAATAATTAAGAGAACTATCAAGAAATATTTACAAAAAATATTTCTAAAAAGAAACAATTATTTGAACTGTATATTCAGAAACCTCATAAATATGACATTTGTAAAAAACAATTACCTCAAATAATAAAATGAAAAATTGTATGAAATCTATCTTGCAGGCTTTTTATAAGAACGTGTAAAAGTTACACTTCAGACAAAAGACATTTAACGCAGACAAATATTTATTCATAGTTAATCAGCTTATAATAGAATTAATAAGCGACATATGGTACATAACTATAATGTTATATAGCTATGTGAAGAGATTTTTAAGCCTGAAGATGGCAGATCAGACGAAACTGTAAAAGATATCAGTCGTCAATAAATTCAAAAATAATAAAATCAAATTTATTATTTTAAAACCATTCGATGTATAAAAAGAGTTAATAAACTTCCAACTCCTGGACAAAAAAAAAATCAACTATTCCCATTCCTTCATTTTTTATAAATACAATCATAATTTTTGGACTCATCTCAAAATAATTGTCTAATTTCCTGATAAATGGAGTTGGGGGAGGACTCGGAACAAAAAAATGTTACAAATTACGAATTTGTAAATAGAATTATATCACAAATAATCAGAACAAACTGCTTTTAAATGTAACATTTGCAAGAAACAATTTTCTGAAAAAATTTATTATAAGAAGAATCGTAAAAACATACACGAAATTATTTTAATTAAATAATCTTGTCCTGTTTCGAAAATTTTAAAATTATTCTTTAAATATTAAACAAATATTTGAACCAATCAATCAAATTCTTATAGAAAGAGATCGAAGATTCGGAGCTGATAATAACAATTATTATTATGAGATTGATGACAAAAAATTAAACGGTCAAATATGACCCTTTTCTAAAAAAGACACTTTGGTTGGCATGGCTCTTGCAAATTTGAATAAAAGTTTTGAATTTGTTCTTCACTAATAATGTAATATTCAATTACATTAGTAGAAACCTTATAAATATGACATTTGTAAAAAGAAATATTCTCAATGAATAAATTGTTCTCTATATTGAAGAAACCTTTTAAATGTAACATTTGTAAGAAGCAATTTTCTCAAAAAGTTCACTTAAATATTAAATTCAAGTGATTATAATTAATTTAGGCAGGCCTAAATTGGAATTCTTTTAAATTTGATTTAAAATAAATATAATAAAATTGTTTCATCAAACTTGATTAGATGAGAAAATTATACTTTGATATTATTCGTAGTGAGAAACCTTTTACATATAATATTTGTCTGAAACAATTTATTTAAAATAATTTTCAAAAATGAAAATACATTTCTGATATGTAAAGAAAAATATTTTTTTGTTTTATTCCCGTGACTCGGGCGTTGGCAAAAAATTAGAGGGACAAGCTGGCCAGTAACTTGACCAAAAACAATTGAAGTTTATGAGTAGTAGCGGTACTGCTCGAAAGAATAAATTTCACAGAGCGTCATTAAACGATCAAATAATTTGTCTAAATTTACGTGATTTTATTGGAGTCTGCGATGTGTTTGTCCAATTCTATGTTTGACGTGTTTGAGGGAAATTTTGATTGAAGATTTGCTCGTCGGTTTGTCAAATAAATCTGTCGTGTATTTGACATCGTGAAGGACGATGAGAAAGAATTTCTTTTGCTTTTCATCTCCATATATCGTGATCAGGAGATAAAAATAGACAAGAATAAAAGAAGCGCGGCGATAAAAAAATAAAATGACAGATTTAATGAAAATATTCTACGAACAATTTTCAAGTGTGAAAATAACAAAATTAAAAAATCAAGGCTTTCTGGTTCTGTAAATGATGACTATATGTACCACTATCAACCAATATCTATCTCAAACATATAATGAAAACTCGTCCAACTTATAAGGAAACAAGATAAAGGTGCGACGACCAACCCGAAGTCGAACACCTCTACGAGTGATATATATATATATGAAGGCCAATCAAAATGCAAACCATATTGATATTCCTCAGGCTTATATTTGGGATTGGCTTAATAATGGCGTAGTTAATCAAAACTCACTAATTGTCAATAATTATTACTATTAGGATAATGTCAACCAGCAGTGTTATTATTTAAATGGTAATTAGACTTTTCAAAAAAACACTGGTTGGGAGAGCGTTGATGAATTTAAATAAATATCAACTTTCGCGATTTGAATTTACGCAGAGGTGGTACCTATATGCTCAACAAGATGGCAGCACTCGAGCAAAAGCATAGTAATGGCGTGTTGTTTTATTCATAATGCGCATTAAACATTAATCCATCAAATTGTTTCAGCGCGAGGTATGCATTGAAAAACTTGGTTTCAAGTCTCGATGAAACGGATGAAATTTAATCGAGTAAAAGATTTCAACAGCATACGTTAGTCACTTAAAAGCCTCAGTTTCTTTTAAAATTGAAACTATTAGGTAATCAGCAGGTCCCCGATAATGTATTAAAAAAATGTTTGGATGGAAAAACTTTCAGAAAATTTATCCGACCATTAGAATTTCATCGCGTTTGTAGTTTTTTTTTTTTCATTAGTGCAAGATACACTTATTAAAATATTGCCTTAGTATGGAGCGGGGAAATTACCGCCAAAGACGAGATAAAGAAAGGATGCAGCCGGAATACCGGGGCCGACCAGATGAATGGTATCAAGGTTCCTATCACGGGCCCTTTCAACCTTGGAGGACGGAGTGACAAAAGCTGGGAGGGGTGGAGGCCACCTGCTTTCCCTCAAAGTAGACCGGCATCTGGAAGTCCGCCCCTCAGAGTTTCAATAAGACAGTTCTCCAAAAGATGAGAACAGTAATCTATAATTTTGAGTAATAATAATTATAGAATAGTATAATTTAAGGTGGGAATTTTGAATGTGGTAAGTCCGCTAAACTATAAACCAGAACAGGTAAGTGAATAAAATTTTGGAGATGTCAAAGTCAATTTGTCAATAAGAATACAACAGAAGTTTTTTAAAATTGGCAGAAGAAATGCCAATTTTAGCTCGGGTAACTCGTGGTCGCTATCCACGTACTCACCAGATGTGAGCCCCTGAGTGAATGTATAATTTTATCTTTAAAAAAAAAAAAAAATTTGGTATCTAGGTACCTTATGAGGGTTAAAGATTAAAAAAGGCTAGGAGACAAAAATATTGAATTAACTTGATCTTGACAATTTTTTAAATTATTGGAAAAATCTTTTATTGAACCTAGAAATTTAAGATCTTGAAAATCTTACAATTCCTTGTCAAATTAAATAACTACAGACATCTAAGAATAAACTGATAGAAACTAAGCTATACCAAAGATGATAAAGTTTTCGTAAATATAAGAACAATCCTCAAAAGGAACATTAATAAAAAATATATTTTTTAAATTATTTGAAATAAATTTCAAATTACGTGGCATTTGTAGAAAAAGAATTCAATCTGTTATAAGTGAATCTTCTTTTGAAAAAAACCTTTTAAATATAATATTTGTTTGAAACAATTTGCAACACTTTTTAAAAAAATTATAGAAACGAGGAACAAATGTTCCAGTATGACAACCGAACAATAAATGCTAATATATACATACCAACTACAAAAGTAACTGTATTTTTTGTTTCGTCTTAATGGATAATTACATGAAATTTAAAATCATGAAAATTTTTGTTTTAGCTATTATTAAATTTATTATTTTCGGATTTCATGTAGGTGTCCTAATTATCCATTAGAACAAAACGAAACAAAAGATACAGTTTGTCCAATTACTTATAAGAGGGATATATATGTATATATATTTATTTATATATGGAGCAAATAATTTAATAAGATTAAAAAGGAAATAAATAAATAAAAAAGTAGTATAAGCATATAACATGCAAAGCAAATTTAAAAAAAAAAATGCATGTTATATTCTGATGAAAATGTGGTGGAAACATGTATTCTAAAATACTGACCTTCAGGAAAGAAAAGGATGCAGTCAAGAAAATTAAATAAAAAAATAGTTTAATTATCGCAGATCGCGGGTCATTTGGTAACAATACGTAATTTATTTAGTATTATATAATAATACAATTTCAGATGTATTATTTTTAACTTGATTGCTGGGGACTGGCTGGCTGCATCCTTTTCTTTCCAGTAGGTTTTGAAATTAAAACTTTCATAGTTATTATCATTGATAAGTAAATTACATTTTCGGTTT
>JAAAKE020170844.1:0-10987 GCA_010014785.2 Anisolabis maritima | reverse complement strand
TTCTACAATAAGCAAAATTTCAATTATTTTTTATTATATAAAAAAAAAAAAAAAAAAAAAAAAAAAAAAAAAAAAAAGAAATAATTTATTGAGTATGTATTGGAACAAAATCGTGTGATTTAGGTATCCGTTTTTCAGGAATAATGAATTAGATATAATTATAGCTAATTCCCGTTTGGTGATATCCTGGTTTTAAAATCTAAAGAGTAGATACTTAGCGGTCATTTCAACAAACTATTTTAAGTGCTCCGATATTCTTCCCAAACATATTATAATAGAATGTTACAGATATTCACTGAAGTTACACTTCTTCAATTTACTCAAATCAATCAATTTTAAGACCCTTCTCTCTCTGTTTTGTTTCTTCTTTGTTAGTAATGGCATCATTTTGTTTTCATTCTTAACACTTATCATCTGAAGGGTTTAATTATCCTAAAATTTGGTGCTAGAATTCAGCTAAATTTGTTTTTATGATTAAAGAATTAAAATATATAAGATGCATGACATTATCTTTTATAATTATAAAATTTTTGAAGAATGAATTTGTTTAAATATTTTTTTTAATCAGATTTGGGCCAGAAATAATCATTATATTAAATATGGCACAACGACTAATAAGTATAATCGTGTGTGGATATAATTATATTTAAATGAATAAAATATAATAAAATTAGATAGAGAATGAAATAAATATTTAGAAAAAAGAAGACTTACTTGAGGGTAAGAAAGAGGCCTTAATCGATCATAATCCTCCTGTCCTGCAGTGTCCCAAAGCCCTAAGCTAACTGGAATTCCATCTACAACCATCGGAGCCGAATAATTGTCAAATCTAACAACAAGAATAAAATTGAGAAATTTTTCTTCGGTTAATTTTAAAATGAATATAATAGAAGAGGTTAGCTTACACAGTTGGGACATATTCCCCGGGAAAACTATCTGTAGTATAAGAGATGAGCATGCAAGTCTTGCCGACTGTTCCATCGCCCACGACGACACATTTTATGGGTCTCCCTGAAGACATTTTAAAAATAAGCACAAACGCATGCAATCCGATCTGAGAAAAAATGATCAGGAATATATTTATCTGAATTGTTTTATATTTCTCTTCTATTTTATTCTATTTATTTTATTAATTATCAAAAATATAATAAAAGGATACATAAAATTGTGTAAATAAACATATATAAATTTTAGTATATAAAGAATTTTTTTAATTTAATATTTATATGTTTTAAATATAATTTATAATAAATAAATAAAGTTATTAAATCAATTTCGATTTTCTTAATAGATGTCAATTATAAGTGATTTTAAACAATTTTTAAGGAAATATTAGAAAGCATCGAAAATGACATTGGGTTGATATTTCAAGGAGAGGAAAAAGAAGATTGGACATTGCGTTTCAAGTTTCTGCTTTCTTCCATAAATTCAAAGAAGAAAATTTTAATTCCAAAAGAAAAAACTTATGTAACTCTATAT
This sequence comes from Anisolabis maritima, assembly GCA_010014785.2. Classification (NCBI taxonomy): domain Eukaryota; kingdom Metazoa; phylum Arthropoda; class Insecta; order Dermaptera; family Anisolabididae; genus Anisolabis; species Anisolabis maritima. The sequence continues at coordinate 9,508 of JAAAKE020170844.1, read as the reverse complement.
TTAACGTAAATGATTTTTTTTTTAATTTAAAGTATATCATTGTTTATAATTTTATAAAATATATTTTTTGGAAATTTAATCTCAATCATAATATAGTATCATGAGCAAAATAAAATTATATATCTCATATTTTTATTTTATGTATTTAGTTTTTCTATTGTTTTTCTATTATGAGTGAAATTTTTTTCAATTAGAATTAATAATTTGAAACATAACAATGGATACATATATGGCAGGGGACACATGGGATCCTGGTATATACCCGAAAAGATCAAGTTTACACTATGGAGAATTCATGTAAAAAAAATTGGCCTAGACCCACTCCCCCAAATGACTAAATTTTAGGTTGCTAACCACCTCTCCAGATTTTTGAATATCTGCATTGGATTTGCAGTGATATTATTATTATTAAATTATCGCTAAAGGAGCTAGTGGCCTCATCATCTTCGAGATTTTCCTTCTCCTTTCATCTCAGCTGTAAGCTAGTACCATTCAATCCTATGCTTCCCTGCACCATCTCTTCGCGAGATCTTTCTTAATATTAACTACCAACTACCCATCTCGTTCTGTCTCCCTTTGGTCTTTTTTCTACTAGTTTCTCAACTAATGTCTTAAATGGTTCTTCCCCCTTCAGAGATATGTCCGGCTCATCTTAGTCTTCGCAATTTATTTATCCTAACATTTGATCCTTTCTATAAAATATACAGCTCACTATATTTGAGCAAAAGCGAATTTGTTCACAGGATTATTTAACAAAAAGTGGCTTTCGATTAAGATCCAAAATCTTCATTCTTAATCAAAGAGATTCACAGGAAAACTCGTTGTCGCTTTAGTCTTAACCAAACTTGGACAATTTCTCATTTTTTTTTTCTAAAATATTAATTAATTATTTTAATTATCAATAATCGTTTTAATTATATTTAAAAAACTGTTAATTTTAATTATTGCAAAACTAAATGAATATTTTTTAATTTAAAATAATTGTTATACACTTATAAAATTTTTATCTAAAAATTTTAGAAAATTTCATTTTTACAGAGTATATAATTAAAACCATTAGAAAAGATTCTTCATTGCGCATGCGTCAACAAACGGAGAAAAAATTTGCACAGAAACCAATTCCAGTTAGTCTAATAATGATGGATCACATAATTATCATATAATTTCATTTTTTTCTTTATATTTAATTATAAAAAATGAATAAAAAATTATTTTTTATTAATTTATTATAAAAGTTATCTTTTTAGGTCTTTTGTCGCAATGAGGATCATATAATTCATATTGAAAAATAAATTTTTATTTTTTAATAAAGATATTTTTCAGCATAAATTATATATATATATAATTTTGAATTTAGCGCCTTTAAAACAGTGGCCCTTTGGCCACACCTTCTAAAGGAAATGGAGGGGCGTTAGCGATATTGAGTCGAACCCCCTGTCTACTTCCATTGCCGTTCTTCTTCCTTAAATAGTGTAATTTAATAAAATATGAAAATTAAATTATAAATATATAAAATTTATTTATATTTTGTAATCGAGTTGTTTGATATAAAATTCCATAATTCTTTTGAAATAATTACAATTTTTTCAATTTAGGTTAATCTAGCAGTGGGAGTAAGGATAGTTTCACTCTCCTCCTTTCGCTCAAGCTCCGCCCAGATAGTTCTTCTTTAAGATTTTCAACTATATTTTATTTTTTTTTAAATCAGTTAATTTTTTATAAATAAGAAAATTTGAATCTCTTTTGCTAATATATTTCAAATAATTTTTCAAAAAAGTTTTTATTTACTCCTTCTTATATTCTGTATTTTAAACTTAGCACTGGCATAGGCAATGAGGGTCTCATTTCCTAGTTGACTTTCTTACTTTCTGACTTGGCCTCAGCGCCAATTTTCACTTCATTGGTCTATTACACTAAACATTTATATTTGACTAAACAAGATCTCTATTTAATAGATCACAAAAAATATTTTGTAATTTGCTTTCGATTGTTTTTTCTTTTATACCTAGAACAATTGCTTAAGCGTAAATAAAATATATTTTGTTGTATTCTTAGAATGCAACGATAACCTCCAAATTTGACATTTGCAATTTTTTAAATTTTATGTTAATTTCCAAAAAGATGATTAAAAAAACTTTATCATTTTCTATTTTCTATCGAAAAAATTTACTTTTATAATAATTTTGCCTGGTGCCTGAAGTTTGAATTTAGAATAATAAATAGATAGAATTCAAGTGAAATTAAACAAATTCATTTTAAAGAACACATTTTTTACCAGAGGTATTTCATATAAATGATATATCTTTATTAATATAATATATATTGAAAAAACTAATTGTAGGTTTTTTTTTAGGTTTAAATATGGAGAAGCAAAATAATAACCTGAATAGTGACCATTGTATTAAAGATGCCAAACCGAAATTAATGAAACTTTCATCTTACTTGTTGGCCCTTCGGCCCTGGACTTTGAGTGCTTCCTTTTTTCCAACTCTTCTTGGATGTACCCTTGCATACAAAATGGGATCAAGCGAATTTAGCATATTGACATTTATACTAACTTTAATAACAGTAGTTCCTGTTCATGGAGCAGGTAATGTTGTAAATACTTATTTTGATTATGTCAAAGGCATTGATGGGCGAAAAAGTGATGACCGAATTTTAGTGGACGATATTCTTTCTAAGGATGAGGTTGTATCTTTAGGCGTGATGCTTTATGCCATCGGGTGCTTCGGATTTATTCTTTTAGTAGCAATATGTCCAGCTAAAATGGAACATTTGGCTCTAGTTTACTTTGGTGGTCTCTCAGGTTCATTTCTATATACAGGAGGAATAGGTCTTAAATACATAGCTTTAGGAGATGTGCTTATTTTGGTAATTTTTGGACCTATTTCTGTTTTATTTGCATTCATGTCACAAACTGGACATGTTGAATGGGCCACTATTTACTATGCAATTCCTTTAGCCTTAAATACTGAAGCTATACTTCATAGTAATAACACAAGAGATTTGGAAAGTGATCGTCGTGTTGGCATTGTAACACTAGCGATTCTCATTGGACAAACCGCCTCACATATTCTCTATGCCTTCCTTCTTTTTACTCCATATATTATGTTTGTAGTATTAACATTAAGACACTCTACATGGTTTCTGTTGCCTCTAATCACATTACCAGCTGCTTTCAGAATTGAAAAAAAAATTCGAAGTCCTGAATCAATACAGAAAGTTCCTAAACAAACAGCTCAATTAAATTTATTTTTTGGATTTCTTTATGTTTTAGCTGTTGTTCTAACTAAACCAGAATCTTTACCATTTTTAAATTAATTTTTCTATTAATATTATCGTTTATATTTCTTTCTACCTCTCTATAATTCTTTATATAGATATATAAGAGATGAGGGATTAAAGGAGTGTTTTATTTATTATTTATATATATTTTTGTGGATTGATTTTAATATTAAGAAAAAAGGAATAATTTTAACATAGAGGATATAATAATATTAAACCAGTGGTTTTACAACTTGAAATCTCTGGGACACTTTAAAATTAAAATAAAAAATAAAAAGTCTTCTTTTATTATAAAACTTTTTAATAACTTCTTCGAGATTTCATTTCCATTTTATGCTAATTTGTTCCACAATTTTTGGAATTTTTCTCTGGTCATTTCCCAAATGTTATTGGAATACTAAGTGAAAACCACTGCTTTAAACCATCTGAAGAAACTAAAAATAAATTTTATCAATTTATTAAAAATTAAAATCAATTAAAGATAATTTGTTTATTTTGAAGGAAAGTAATATTTTAAATTAGCGGTCGTAAACTGAACGCATAGAACGTACGCGTGTAACTTTACGAGAGTATACTAGCAGAAATTATAGAAATCGCCTCCAAACGAAAATTTGAAGGAAAAACAAATAAAAAGAACTTAAACTGACAATATCTTATTATTAATATTTACATTGTTCGGTATGTATTTGAAAGAGATCCATTTTACAATTAGTAACTGACTTATTGACTGCAAGACAATGGTATAACTCGTCATAGAGGGAAATTTTATTTTTGGGATATATGCTATTTTAATTTATATGAAATGGAAATAATTTTACCCGAAATTTAAAAAATATTAAATTCGTGATTTAGCTTAAATCCGTAAACAGAAAAAATGACTCACGGGACGTTTAACGTTAAGAGTTTAAGATATTTAGTTGACTAAGTCTGTAAACAAATCAGTTGTTTATAGGTGTAAATTTAATCAAATTCTATCTCTACTCATCAGCCTTAAATAGTCAACTAAAAATCTTAAACTCGTAGTTTATAGATTAAAACACCCATGGGAGAACTTGGGTTTGACTTTCGCGTGTCTCATTTTTTCTATTTACGAGTTTAAGGTAAAAATCTTAAAATCACGATTTTAAATCTTGTATGAGGGGTACAATCTTAAAAAAGATTTAAAATCATAGTTTTAAAAAATTGTCTTATTATAAGTCTCGGTTATTCTTTGTTTTTTTAATATATATAGTTTAGATATTACAGGATGTCCAAGATAAAACTTGCCCCGGTCTCATGATGCACACATTGCAATTAATCATCTATATGTTTTTTTTGCCCGAAAATTACATCATTATTTTAAAAAGTCAAAAATACGATTTTTATCTGTGGGGTTATTTAAAAGGAAAAGTATACGAAAATAATCTCAGAACCGTTAGACCAACTGAAGGAGAATATACCCACCATACCTATACCAGTGTGTCACTGGTCTGGGGTCGGATTTATCTTGAACACTGTATTTACTACAGTGTGAGAAGCAAACCTAGAACCAAGAGTATCATTTCTCCTGTGTCTCACTAAGTGGTTACATTTAAAAATATTAAATTTTTCTTTGTAAAATTTTAAGAATGAAGAGGATTGACATTCTATTAAAAAATTATGATTGTACTAAAATAGAAATTTGGAGTAGGCTGTAGTGCAGCGGTCGGCAACCTTTTTTGGCTACAGGCCAAAATCAACCAAAATGTGTGTATTAAGAAGACGTTTCGGGTCAGTGGTTTTTGCATTTTTTATATATTATATTATACTTTAAGTGGGTCACTTGAAATTATGAAATGGGTCACTCAGTGACCCGCAGGTCATAGGTTGCCGAAGCCTGCTGTAATGGATCCTTTCCAAGAGTGTCGATTTACAATTTTTTCTGAGACTGGGGCAGCATATAATTTTTTACCATTATAAATTTTTACACTAAAAATTAAATTATTCACTACTATTGTTCAAATTAAACAACAATATTTCTCAATAGAAACTATATATAAATGAAAATTTTCTGTACATATATGTAAATATATATGTTCGTTATATAAATCCACAATTAATTTTTACCAAATTTTAAACGAAGGTAGTATTTTATGGGAGAAGGATGGTAGAAATAATTTGAATAACATATTTTAATTATAAAATTAATTATAATCTAATTACTCCAAATTGATTGTTTGCTTCGCTTCAGGTCAATAATAGCATTAAGTGCCAAGTTCACCCTTGCTCACTGGACATGATACACATGTCATATTAAATGCAAGTGCAATTTCAATTATACTACCGTTGATGTCACGTAATAATTCAATCTCCTTAAATTTACTACTAAATAGTACGTAAATAGTTGCCATCCGCCCTAAATGTGCACTTGACTGAAAGGAGCAACGATAGCGGATAATGCGAAATTACAAGTATGCACAATAAGTTTGGGAAAACAGCCTCAAAAAGGCAAGGAGAGGAGCTCTGTGCGCGATATTTTAAAGATATGTATTTTGAATTCTTACTCTTGCTGCTTATGCCCAATGTGACTTTAGTTTTAGAAATTAGCCGTCCGGCAATTCTGCTTTCCCGCAAATGGATATCACCCAACCAATTCTATGAAAGCAGGCTCTCAGAACAAACACATTTTACCCAAACAACATTAGTCATTATTTATAATCATAAAAAAATCATTTCTTGATTAAAATATATAAGTATAGCTAAAATTCTTACAAAAAAAAAGGGGGATGCATCAACAACTAGCGGGAAGAAATTCCCTCTCTATTGCCCTTCTTCTTGCTTAAACAGTGTAATTTAATATGCATGCCTAATAAAATAAGTTTATATATATTTAGGTTAAACAAGAAGTTTGAAAAAAAAATCATGAAGCCTATGAAATATATACTAACATTACAATTTTTTAATTTTTAAAAATTTAGTCTAGTTTAGCACTGAGAGAGAGGATATTGACCTTCTTCTCATTTGGCCCAGGGTTCGCCGTGTCTTCTTTAGATAATTTTCAGATTAAGGAGGAGAGAAGTAGCCCCACTCTCCCATATCATAGCACGCGATGACCAGGCATCATCAAAAAAGCATAAAATTTATTTTGTTATATTTTTTTAAAAAGTGTAAGGAATAGATTCTAATTTAATTTTTAATTAAATATAGTAATTTAAAAATTATTAAATCTAAATATATACCATTATTATTTAAAATAATTTATACAATATCGTATGCTTTATATATAGTTGAAAAAATTCCAATTCATTTTTTGTTGTTTGTGCTAATGTTTACTTGAACCCGGTTTCTTAATTCTATCAGGCGACTTATTTCAGATGGAATAGCTTGTCTTCAAGTATCGAGACTTGGACAGTTTATGTAAACCTCAGTTAGCAAATATCCCTAGAGAATAAAAAACGTACATGTCAAACAATATCGCCGTGCCTATAGATTAACTGCCAGGGAAACAACAAAGTCAGTATTTTGAGGATAATATATTTAAAACTAAATTAAAAAACTGCATTGTGCTCTTTTAAATGAAGAAATAAAATTTTGAATAAGTTAAACTTCTTTGAAATATAGAAAGTTTTTTTGGTATAGTATATGTAAACAAATTGAATTGGAAATTTTTTCTTTAATTAAAAAATATTCAGGTGGTCGGTCTTTCAAGCAGGAAGACATAACTCCAAATGAATTTTCTTTGAACACCAAATACCTCCCCCCTCTCCGGGAGGCCACCTAGGCCATTCCCTGAAACGAATTCTAGCCATTTTTACTAATTCTTATAAATTTTTTAAATCTGTTTTTATAAATTATTGATCATATATAATTTTAAGCAAAAGTTTTAGGTCTCAATGTTCCTAAAATAAAGATTATAAAGCGCCTAATATTTTGTCTCGAATTGTTTCTATTAGAAAAATAAGAAGGCTTCTTAAAATTTAATTTTAATTAATTTAATATAATTAATATTATCTCGCCATCAATGAATAAACACAGGAATTAAAACTAATATTTTGAAAATATTACATTTTTTACATGAATACATCTTTAAGAATGATCCAACACTAGAATAACAGGCTCTGATGTGGACATATTATTCACCTAAACCCCACGACTATGTTCAACACAGTAGTGCAGTTATTTATTTTAAAATCTTTAGTTACTTGTTGATTTATATAAAATGGTGGGTGCTTTGAGATGGTTGTATTAATTAAAACATTATTTTAATCAATAAACAGGTCGCCGAGAGCTTTGCTGGGCTGTATATTAATACGGGTCCGCCCGTTCCCTTTTATTTCACGGAGCATTTAGGGTAGGAACCCGAAGGATCCGATTTATCCACCCTGTTCAACCTGTCTGCGACCCTGTACAGGTGCCAAGAACCCACCATTTTCCAAGTAACTATTTAAGATTTTAAAATAATTAACCTTGTCCAGAGTTTCAACTTTTAAAAATGAAGATTTTTAATCTTTTTTTAACAAATTGTTTTGATTTGAGTGCCGGATCGTCAATGGCTCGAGGCGGGGAGGGGAGGGGTGGGACTCCCAGATCTCCGAACATCACTCCAACACCAACTTCTTACCTATATAAAAATGTATAGTATATAGTATGGAAAGTATTACAATTTCTAAAAATTGATGTTAAGATTTAAATATGTTTTGAGGTCCTATGAGTTCCCGCAAAATGGTCCGTCTGTCTATGTATGTAAACAAAATATCTCAAAAACGAAAAAAATAAATTTGATACCTGGCATGTCACAACAAGTTTTTGAATAAAATCGACCAAAAGCTGCCAGTACTGTAGCTAGTACTTTTTTAATTCTTGTGATTTTTTCAAAAACAGCTATAAAGATTTTAATTAAATTTTATTTATCCATCTAATAAAATTTTTAAGTTAGCAATTATTCTATGTACTACACATATATATGTATGTATGTTTCCTCGAAAACGGATTTAACGATTTTGAAGGTATCGGGTGTATTTTGGGATACGAGGGATAGATTGCACTAGGTCGCACCTTTGGGAAAATTAATTTAGGATGTCTAATAATCTAATTTGTCTATTAATAATTATTTGTCACAATAAAACATTTTAATTAATATATTTTAGAATATTAATAAAATCTCACTTTTACTATTTCATTAATTTTATTTAGTTCCATTAAGAAGTAAAATTCAAATCAGGCCTTTAAATTTTGATCAACCAATTTCATTGAATTTGTTTATCAAGATTTCCAGGGAAATTTTGAAATTATGTGAATTATTTTTTATGAAACTAAATAGCCATAAAATATGGATTCTCTCATCCTAAAGGCAGAAAAACGGGAATCTTCAAAAATCAGAGTATTTATTATGTCCTAAAAAATTAAATATTAATTTATAAACCTGTGCACTTTTTTTAATGGAGAATATATGAGAAGATTGTTTCAATACGAGAGTTTTCTCCGGCTTCTTGAAACCGGAGAATATTTTTGAAGATAATAAATACATTTCGATTAGCAAAAACAGCATTTTTCATAGCTAGTAACAAGGAAAGGCAATTTAAACCCCTCTATCTCGGAATTAGCTATTGAACTAACTAGATTAATTTGCAATGATATTTATAAACTACAAAAGTTAAAATTTCTTAAAATACAATATAAGTTATACAAGCATTACTAAAAAAAAAAAAAATAAAAACGTTATTTTTAGCTGCCCCAAGAGACTTTCTTGGCTTACTGAGACACGACCTCATAAAACGAGGACTTCCTACCTAAAGGGAATTTTTTAAATGTAATTACTACTTTTAATTTAATGTTAAGAACTGAAAATAAAATATTATATTGGTAAACCCTATCTAGAGAGTTTTGGTTTAAATGTTTACTGGTGCTTCTTGCCCAGTTAAAATAATTACCTAAACGGAGCTCGGTCTTTAAGTACTACTAAATAAAAATACATACTAATAAACAGTATTTATTAAATATAATTAATTAAATGGTGCTTTAAGTCACGTCCCATATTTAGATTAGGCTTTGAAAGATTAGAATTACGCAGAGTAAAAATCTGAGATCTTGAATTTCAGATCTTTTCAGATTTTGCGGAATTAGATATGTCATACCGCCGGCCGAAGCCAGGAAGAAATATAGGGGGTTCATTGCCCCCCCCCCCCCCCCCCCCCCCCCCCCCCCCACAAAAAAAAAAAAAAAAAAAAAAAAAAAAAAAAAAAAAAAAAAAAAAAAAAAAAAAAAA
>JAAAKE020170811.1:0-11470 GCA_010014785.2 Anisolabis maritima | reverse complement strand
GGGTTCTCTAACCCATTCCCGGTCACCCTCCCCAGTCCCCCATGATTTTCCCCTTCAATGAATGAAAATGATGTTCAATGCCATGATTCTCCCTGATTGATCTGTGAAATCCAATATAAAAGATTTAAACTGCTTGAAAAAACGAAAAAAAAACCCCTATTAAAATTTATACAATAATTAAAACATATATAGAGCTACAGAGCAATCGCATTTTCTGTCATAAAAAACAAAACAAAATACTTATATAACAATAGGCGAATGCATCTAATAACGTTCCTCAATGGCGTGTCAATTTTTTTTTGGAATGGTCAAAATCGCTCTGGAACACTAAAAAGTCAAAGAATCATGTATCGATTGCATTGACCTGATCTCAAATGGCAATGCCTGGCGATGAGAACCGAGGTCAAGAAGAACGAACTTCTCCCTGCGACGAGACGTTCCAGGAGGACGATTCACTCCTGACTGGGGTGTCTTCTCTTGGATTTGCTCATTTATTCATTTAGTGATTCAAAGACAACCGGAAATAAATCCAAAACCTTCGGCTATTCTACTTTAGAGGACTGTCCACGTTCTTTGTTAATATTTCGAAGTCCATATCAACTGTTGTCTTGATATTTTTACACCAAAACTCTGATGAGGGAAGTTCAAGGCAAAGTGAAACAATGAAATTATAGCGGCCTTTTGTTAGTATATCATTATAAGTGGGCCCCAAACAATTTGGGGGGGTAAGGGTTAATACATTTCCAAGATAATCTAATAAATAATGATAAAACGTTTAAAGTAAAAATATCAATACGATCAACAGCAAATTTAGCAAAGATTTTTTATATCAATAGCAACAAATACAAAAACAAAAAGAAAACATATCAATAATCTTATCACGGTCCTTGCGATTCCTCAAAACAAAAACTTTGGATAACTAGCCGAAAGCCCCCTCCCCCCCGCCCCTCGTGACCGAGAGGTTAAAGACACTTTTGCAAACATTGCTAATATGATAACCTTACAAATCCCGGAGATTCAGATGAAAATTTATTTATATCAATTGGATACCAGATGGTGTATTATAAATAAATATACCTGAATCGTAATAAATATATTGTGTATAGTTTCACATAAGGCTTCAGATGCCGAAAAGACTATGAAAAAAATCTTTAATCCACCCTAAGTATATTACTAACATCCAAATGTTACATTTGATGTGTAATTATGCCACTTAAATATCACATATGTAAAAGATAAAATGGGGAGAAAATTAAAACCTCCTATACATAAAGATTTAATCTCAAAGAGTATTAAAAGAGTGAGATTGGTCGATGCGCATGAATAAATGAGAAAAAAAAAATAATAAACACGTATATCACACAACTTTCTCCTACCTAAGGTAAGAAAAGATGCGTCGGGTCTCTTGGGTAGCCGTTGGATGGACAACCAATTTAATCAAAATCACTAGAGTAGATTAAGAAAAAATCACAAAAGAATAAAGTGGGCCCCGAACAACTTGGGAGAGGGGGGAGAAAAGGGTTAATACTTTTCAAAGATCATCGATTAAATATTTATTTATGATAGAACGAAATGAAAAAACTAAAAAAGAACATCGGTAAAGTAGAAGGTCAAAAATTTCGAGGTGTATGTAATGAGAGTCTCAAAATTTCCGCAAACACACCCATACCCAAAGGTCATTGGCAAGACCCATTTTTTTTGCCCTGTTGAGAAATTTCCCCCCCCCCTCCCCCCTCCTCTCCTCTTATTTTTTAATATTTTGTGCTTCTAGGATTCTTGAGCCTTTCGCTTCATTCCATATTCCATATGAGTAATTGGAATTGTTGCTTCCTCTTCCTCTTCCTTTTTTTCTTACCCTTTGAATTAATAATTACCAAATCAATTTAACCAAGAAACAAGATAAATAAATTTGTTTACCTAATAGAACGTTTGTTTGTGTATAATCATCCTCAACCTGTTGATTAAGTTTGCATAATAGTGATAGATATCGAAAGAACAATAAATAGTTATCAAACCGACATAAAGTGTTTCGCTAGATTCTAAATTTAAACTATTTTATTTTTTAACTCACTTTATTTTTGTCAATTTCGAAGAAAGAACCGTCCATGAAAAATAAACGTTCAGTTAGAGGTATAAATGAACTGTCTGAGACTAGTTCTCGCCAAGTGAATTGAAAAACGCCCAATCACACACACACACACTCTCTCTCTCTCTCTCTCTACGCTAATCTTTTTCTTAAAACGTAGATATCTATTTAAATATTTAAAATATTTTTAAATAATTTAAAAATACATCTTGAAGAATTTTTTTTTAATGACGTCAAAACTTGAAGATCAAAGAGTTACATTTTTGTACAAAAAAAATAAAAAAAATAAATAAATAAATAAAGAAATAAAAAGCTTAAGGGGTGTATTATAGTAGACACCCAATCCTCTCGTCCGTAGTCACCAAGCCAATCTATTTAAAACATGGCGGCGTGACTAAGCCCAACACCTAACTTTCACTTTTCTCTCTTAATTTCCATGCAGTGCTTTAAGTAGAAATATTTGAATCAATAATCAATCATCCTCCTATCCAGAAATAACCAAACAGGCACGAAATAAATATTATTTAAAAAAAAATGGAGGAGCAAGTTGCGTAACTTATGATTCATATATAGACATATTTACCTTATATTGAGCCATGCAATCAATTGCAGTCAAGTTTGATATAAAATAAATCTGGTGAGAAACAATCATTCCCTTATTGTTAATTTCGTAAGTAACTAGAAATATTTTTCCTTTTTTTTATTAAAGTAAACCTAACCTCACTTTTGGAAATAAATATAAAACTCTGCTCGCAGTCTATGATTGCGTCATCATGGCGCGATCCTCAATAGCCAATCAGAACTCTAGACCCTGAATCTGGATAATATAAAATATTTTTATAATAATTTTCATATTATTTTTTTGTAAATGTAAAAGTATTGTATTTATTTTATTTTTTTGGGACCCCTTAAAATCCATTTGCCTTCCCCCCCCCCCCCAGGGAATTTTATTTTTCCGCACTATTTGAGAATATATTAGTAAGGGGTAAGTGTTATGACTGTAAAAAATTTAACCCCCCAATTTAAAAAAATAATTTTAGGATTAAAGTCAAAAGAAGCCCAAAATACAAAATAAATCTTAATATGCATTGCATATGTATAGCTTTTATTTTAGCTTATATCTCTCGAACCACTGATCGGAAAAGGATTAAACCCGACATATTTATAGCTCTAGGAAAGCCTAAGAAGGTATTAAAATTTGGAGTGAATTGGATATCAGGAGGAGGTAAAACGGCTCCCCATTATTTATTAAGAACCACTCGTCCAAAAAAGATAATCAAACTATGTCATCATATAGAGAAATTTGATTTAATCTCCTTGACTTTATTTATTTTTTAATTGTAGTTATTAAAAAAACAATAAAACTTAATAAAAATGGAAACATGACTTGCCTACTTGTCCCAGCCTGTTTAAGATGATAGGGAGAGTTTTGCAACTTTGTTGTTTATTTTTATAATTAACATCATATTAAAGAGAGAACCTATTTTTCTCAAATTTTTTCGCATAACTCTAATCCTTTGCGTAATGTTTTTTAATTAACATTTTCTTTTTTTTTTCGCTCATATAGGCCTATGATGTGTTTCCTTTATATATTCCGCTTTTCTACCTGCGCGATACTTTATTATTAAGAGTTTTGTTAATTTGCATTGATAAAAGAGAGACTGAATGAATGGGGACACAGAAAATGGAAGAATCATGTCAATGTGTGTGCACACGCACGGGCGGGATGAAAAGACCAGGATGCTGATGAATTCTTCCCTCCTCCCCCCCTAGTTTCGAAACACAACGCTCTTTCTAACTACTTTTTTTATTTTATTATTCATTTCATTTCAATTTAATATAACATGTAATTGGGAAATTCTGACGGAGCCACTAGACTCTAAATTACAATATTTTATTAGTGAGGAATTTTATTTTTGCAATATATTAGATTGGCATTTTTAACTAGAGGCTCGATTCAAAGGGAAAATTCTTTTTATTTCAAAAACGGCTGACTTTTTGAAAAAAATATGTATAACCAAATTTACTTAAAATTTAATTTAAAATAACTTTAATATAGATAATTTTTCTGCAATATTATAAATAACGGAAATTTAGACAAAAAACTAAAAAATTACTCAATTACTTCATGTGCTACACATACTAAAACCAAAATATACATTTTATATATATTTAATTACATAATCGATATACAAAATTCAAAAAAAATCATTGGAGCGAATTTTGAGAAAATCGAAAAAAAGAGAAAAGTGAATTCAGTAAAGAGTCCCACCCGGTTGACTAATTTTAGTCAATTGCTGTCAAATACTAAAATTAGTGTACGTTTATGTTTAAAATTGTATTGTTCTTGGATTTATAATTTAGCCTATATTTTGGGAACAAACCCACCCATACACACACACATGGGTCATTTTCTGATTCAGGGAATCCCAAAATGTGTATTTCTGTTGAAATCCGGTTTCGGAAAAAGCATTTCTTTCATTACTTTAACTAAAAGAAAATAACAATTGGTGTGACTAATAGCACATTGCACAATTTTCTCTTGTTCTGTTAGAAGAAATGAAAGAAATGCTTTTTTCGAAACCGGATTTCAGCAGAAATACACATTTTGGGATCCCCTGAATCAGAAAATGACCCATGTGTGTGTGTATGGGTGGGTTTGTTCCCAAAATATAGGCTAAATTATAAATCCTAGAACAGTCAAACACTCGAATGACGGGTTGATAACTAAATATAATTTCAAAAAAATCATTTGAACTATTCCTCAACCTATAGCAAGCTTTCTATTATATTTCTCCCTCCCTCCCTCTCTCTTCAATTCAATTCCTTCCTCTCTTCTATAAAAAGTCTTAAAAACTTTTTCCAGGTCTTCTATATTTATTACATCAAGATTTTTTTTTTTTGTATAAACTATTTCTTTTTGAGTAATTTCTTTTTTTCCATGAATCACCATCTAGAGATTTAGTGAAAAAAGTTTCCCTCTCTTTCTCTCTTTCTGGGAGATTTCTTATAAACCTCCCCCCCCCCCCACCCCCTCCACCTGCTTGAAAAGATTTATAGCTCTTGGTTATATGAATGTGTACATGTATGTATTTTTATTTTTTTTTATAAGATGTTGCATCTATTTAAAAAAAAAAAAGTTGTTCACAACTAATATTATTTATCTTTTGTACATACGTAACATTTTTGTCTCACACGAAAAACGAAATGGGATTATGTTGTGACACTCTATTGGAAAACCAAGAAAAAAAAAGAGTGAGAGAGAGGAGGAGGAAGAGGGGGGGGCCCCCCCGTGCGATATAATAATAATATTTTGGTATTTATTTTGGATACCAATATCAATAAATATAACTTAATCGTAAATATAAATATTATAATGTCTATATGGTCTCAGATGCCGAAGAATAAAAAAAAGAAATTTAATGATTAAAGTGTAAAGTAAAGTAATTTTGAAACTTGTTTCATTTTATTCATCAAAAAAAAAAAAAAAAAAATAATAAATTATATTAATACTAGCTGGGTCATTAGCCAAGGAAATTTTCTCCCCCTTTATTTCTCGAAATCTGTCAAAAGTTATACTCAGCTGCAGAGAACCTTTTTTTAGTTAGTCACGTGGGAATAAAGGCAAGAAGAAGAAAAAACTTGGTTCTTTCTCCTAGCTAGCCTTTATCATTATCTCGTGAAGGCGTTTCGAACCTTTATCAGGACACAGTCAAGCGTCTCTTCCTTTCAATCGTGTCCTGATAAAGGTTGGTAGAAACGCCAGCTCGAGTTAATAATAAAGGCCGGAAGCATCTAACTAAGATAATATATATCCAAATGTCAAATATAATATATACATTATTTCATTATAGCCTAAATATTTCAATCAATTTGAGAGTTGTTATGTTACCTATGTCATCCGTTGGCTGCTTACTCCTCTACTACATCATTCAATCAAATCTACAGCTTCACGTTTCATTTATATACAGGGTGATTGAAAAGTAACTCCCTATTTATAATTTTTTCGAGAATCAGCAAGAGCCTCTCTTTTCACTTCGAACCGTGCTCAAGAATGGTGTCCTTCACATTTTGCTATTGTTGTTCGTGAATGGTCATTTTCGACGTGGTCCGCATGAGTGGCCAACCAGAAGCCCTGATTGAACACCTTGCTACTTTTTTCTTTGGGGTTGGTTGAAGGAGCAAGTCTACTCTACGAAACCAAAGGACTTGAAGGGCAAAAACGAGAAGTTATTACTTCCATTCCTGGGAAGATCGGTTGATGCGATTGAGAAGCTGCAGGCAAATGCTGGTGCCCATATGGAATTTTAGATAAAACTCCATGTTGTGTACGTTCTGTCAGATTCATTTCTTGTATTAATAATTATTCAGAAATAAATTATAAGATTTTTAAAATAGGAGGTTATTTTTCAATTGCCTTGTATATATATATATATATGAGTCAATAATAGAGAGCTTTCAAAGCTGGGACCTTTGCAATTTGAAATAAACCCTAATGGCAATTTGAAATAAGACCTCATTCGTAAAAAAGGCTCCACAAATAGAAACGCCCTAATTATATTTTCGCAAAAATGAGACCTAGCGCAAATGATTCCTCATATGCGTCGTAATGAATATATCAAATTTCATCAAAATTGTTAGAGCCGTTTTCGAGAAAAAATTTACATACATATACATACATAGATTTATTTTATAACAATTTATATCCATTTAATTAAAGGCAGAAAAACCCTTAAAACCTACTATTCTCTATTGGTTATCCTTGGTGCATCGGGCACTAATGGCACACACTATTCCCTATCGCCGGTTTCTGGCGGTTCCGAACTCTAGAAGCCAACGTCCGGCGCTTCTATTTTTAAAAAAAGTTTTTTTCGGCATCAGAGGCCATTTACACTCCGTCCATATTTAGTTAACTGAAAGGTGCTCCTATTTGGGAATGAGACCCTTCCCCTCTCTACTCACCACCGTCATCATCATCCATTTGATTATGAAAATTTTTAATTTAATTCATTGGAAATTAAGTGAAAAAATTTTGTGTTATTTAATTGTATTTAAAAAAAATTAAAAGAAATGCTTGCTGAATCCTTTTTATAAAGTTTAAAATTACCACCAAATTTTATGGAAAAAAATCCCTGTATTTTACTAAATTTTTCTCTTTGAGATACTTTTTTTTTTTTATAATTTTCACTTTTCACTCAGAGAGAAATTGTGTTAATCCAAAACTAGTCACAGATTGTTTAACCGATTTCTTTTATTCTTCCATTGAAAGATTATTTTTCAGTCGACTCATCGAAAAATTGTGGATTACACTAACTTAAAATAATAATCATTAAATTCCACTTATTGTTCTTTTTTATGCTCTCTAGATAGAGAGCTTTTATAACAAGTTGATATTTTCCCTCTTGAAACGGTTAACCTCTCATATGAGACTTCTTTTATTCTTCTATATCAAAAAGAATAAAAAAAAAAAAAAAAGGCGTTATTGATATATCAAGAATCGATAATCGAGTGATGATGATGATAATGATGGAACCTGAAACGCCACCAAGGAGCAATTTGTAAAGATCTCATCCGCCCACACACACCATGAAATTGAAACTCTTTAAAAGAATCAATATTTATTCATTTAAAATTGTTATACGCTTCATATAATCAAAGGCACAAAAAAAGGATCTCTTTTTGCATTTAATAGACGCCCTTCTTTGAAGTTTTCCATTAAACGAGAGTTTCAAAAAATCATTTACTCATGTAGCTCTTTTTTAGCTTAAATCTCTGGAACCATTTATCAGACATGGATGCAACTTTACAAATTTATTGACGTAGGAGAGGCTAAGAAGGTTATAAAATTTGGAGTCAATCGGTTCCCATCGGGGCGGTAAAAAAGAGATCCTCCCAATATTCAAGAAGAACTACGATTTTATCAGGACTAAATCTTATCATAGTAATAATTAAATCGGGTATCTCCAGTTTTGGACCAAATTTCAAAGCGGTTGGTCCTTGGTTCAAGCCCGGGAGGACAAAACAATCAGTTCGCACTCACTCAGCAGGACTTATATTCCCTTGGGGCAATGTTTTGAAAACCACTAGAGCTTTCTCAAAACAAACTCTTCTTTATTTTACAAAAAATTATTATCTTAAAAAAATCCCCTCTAAGAAAGAAAAGAAACGCAGTTAGAGATGATTTATGAAGGTGGGAGGTTGCAATTCCTCCCTTTCCACCTGATTGCCGATTACCTTGCTAGCCAAATAGACTTCGATTATGATTTATTGAGTTAGCCTCCCAGAAAAAAAAATAAATAAAAATGTTATTTATGAATTTTAAACAAAATCTTTTTTTTTTTTTTTTTTTAACAGGGAATAAATTATTCGTTAGAGGCGGGAGGAATATTATTATTAAGGTCAAAGTATATCCTATAGAAAAATAAGAAAATGTTTAAAAAAAAAGAGCAGGCGTGGTGGATAGAGTTGATGGGGGGGGGGAGGGGGGGGGAATAATTAAAAACTTTATAAAAGAGAATTGTGCAGTTTTTATTTTTTAATTAAATCTCTAAGGCGAGTCCGCCTTCCTTTTAACGATTTTATCAAATAGTAGCTTTTATAACTTGAAATAAAAATTATATTTAATAGATATTGAATTTACTCCGAGGGAGTGAGAGGCTGGGAAGGAGTCATAGGCGTTCTACCTCCCGGACACTGGCTTTTGCGGAAATTTTAGAAAGAACATACTCAAATTTTAATACTTTTATTTTTTTTTTCTTAATTTACCACCTTTAAAGCTAAAATATATTGTACATAACGATATTTATATTAATTGAAAATTTTTTATAGTTGGATCAATATAAGATAGAGAAAATTTGTAAATTCTGATCAAATTCTGATATTGATCAAAAATTTTCAATTCCATATCTCCATAATCAGAACAATCAGAATACATAATCGAAGAATATATATATTTGGGAGATTACGAAACAGCAACTCTCAAGGCAACTGACTGTTAATGGATGAATAAATTTTAAGATGTTTACCTCCAGCCCTGGCCCGAATTTCATAACAAAAAGAGGATTTATTCTTCAAATATTAGAAATAAGATAATAAAGACTCCGAAATTTTCTTTAATTTCGACCTTTTTCTTTATTTTAATATAAATTAATAAAAAATAGTCCCTTGGTGCAGAGGTAGAGGTCTCACTTCACGTACCAATACTCTTTGCTATTTTGTGTATGCACTTCACTTAATTTCAACAACCCAACAAAAGATTAAATAATTTTTTTTTTGGGAGGGTGGATGGGGGGGGGGGTTTGAATGTGCGAAAGGGTTACAGTAAATAGATAAAGTCGGGGTCAGATATCGAAAAAGACAAAAAAAAAAAAAATATTTATTTATATTAACCTAAAAAAAAATTCAAAGAGGGTCCCCAGGTTAAAAATAAAATTTTGAGAAATCATATTCACACACACACACACACCAATTTTTTTCGACTCAGAAGACCTTAAAACAGTTATTTTCTGTATTATCTCATTGATATCGCGATCGCACTATATATTTAATATATAAAGGTAAGAGAAAGTAAAAAGTTAAAAAAATAAACATGAGTTGCATTTTATATTCGCAGAGTGTGGTCAGCCCTGTTTAAGAAGAACGGGAATGTTTTGCAACTTCGTTGCTTAATTTTGTAATCGATGATTGACATCTGAAAGACTTGATGAAGACAAGACGGTGAATAAAAATCACAATTGTAATCAACCCTAGAAATATCAAGTACGTAACAATTAGGTTGTTGGTGATTTTGTGATCGCATCGGTATTTTTTTAATCACTGGTCAAATAATGATATTATCTAACAGAAGAATGATAATCTCTCCTCTTGGCCTTTGTAAGAACTTTTCGTTAGAACCATTAAAAATCTCGAATCCTCTTTCAGGGTTTCGAAATCCCCAATTAAAATGGAATTTTAGAAGGTAAGGCAATTAATTAAAAAATGAGCATTCAAATTAGCGTTTTTTGATGAAATTACATTAATTACGTAATATGACGTTTTAGCAACAAACAACCAATCAATTCGGTAAAACAAAACAAAACAAAACAAAAATTCAACTCCAATAACAAGAAATTAATTTTATATTAAGTTGAAGAAATATCATTTAAATCGTTATACAAAATTTCAAACAATGCTAACAAATTTTGCTGGCAGAATACTTAGTTTTTTTTTTTTCATCTAAAATTCGAAGCTACTCTTTGGGACCTGCGACGGGCACCGTTTTTAAGGGGGCGCCGAATTGTTCTCATACTTTTATTTTAGCTGGTGAAAGTAAAATTATATAATTTTAATAGAAATTCTTTTAAAAGATGAAAGCAAATAATTTCCAAACAACTCTTTGATGAAATTAAGAGATATTTTTCCCAATTATTCTTCTAAAATTTGTAATCCTATTGATATCATTCCTGTTTGCATAGCAAGCGATGAAACTTAAGATAATTAAAACATATTCCCCGAGCATATCATAATCAAGACTTGTCAGTTTAACATTAATTGTTATTGAAATCGATGTATATGAAAATATTAGATATTAAGAATTTTTACTAATAATATTAGATAAAAAAAAGAAGAAAATTGAAAATGAAATTAAACAAATGTTTTTGGGAAAATCTGTCTTCCAGGTGTTTATAGCAAAAATGAAAAAGTTATTAGATAGAAAGACGAGCGACAAAGCCGACCCTGCTAAATTTCAAGGGCTCTTTTGCCCCTTCATTTGTACTCTTGTTATATTATTAAATATCTACATATAACCAGAACTTAACATTAAAAATATTGGAAATTTTGTCTTTCAACATCAGGGGTTTTATACTCAATAACTATATTTTTAAGGCGATCCCATACAGGTGCGCCTGTAGAGTGCATGTCTCAGATATACCGAAACGGTATTTATCCATATTTAATTACTAACAATTAACTATTTTGAATTTTTGCAATTATAAATAAATTTATCAAAATAAATTAATATTTAATTGGAATTAAATAATTAAAATATATTATTAACAACAAATAATTTCATTTTAATGCAAATTAATTTTTTTTTCTACTGAGCGTCAAAAATTTATTTATATTATATTGAATACCAATTAATTTAAATAAATAAGGACGGAATCGAAATGGTCTCAGATGCCGAAAAAGAATTTAAAAAAAATTTTTTTTCTTAATTTTAATAGATGAAATCCCTTTCAAAGTCTAACTATTAAAAACCCGAAATGCACGAATATTTTATGCCTTAAATGTACCATTAAAATTAATGACGATGAGGTTGTTTGTGGTTTATTGGGTAAATATTGTCTATAATCATGGATTCCCTGATTGTGTTTTTCAGTGGGGGGGGGGGAGGGGGGGGAA
>JAAAKE020170800.1:0-11470 GCA_010014785.2 Anisolabis maritima | reverse complement strand
TTTAGAAAAAAACAGTATACTCATGATATTAAGTCACATCAAAATTTTTAAACTTTGCCAACCAACAGAAATGTGTTTTGAGATCCCCTAGGTCCATTTAAATAGTATCTGGATGTATGTATGTGTCTCTGGTAATTTCTTTTGTCCATGATAATTCAAAAAAATAAATAATCAATTGTTCTCAAATTTTCCACACAATATAGAGAGCTGAATGATTTTTAGCAAACATCGGAGTATTAAAAGGAGAGAGAGTGTAATATTTTTTTTCTTAGATAGCTTAAAGTTCTAGATCATATATCAAAGGTCAGTGGTTCGCTTCCCATTTTATTCCCAAAATGTATTTATATTATATTACCAATTGATACAAATAAATTAGCACAGAGTTTATAGCCTCAGATGCCAAAAAAGACTTAAAAAATTAGAGACAAAAAAATATATTTGGACTAAAATAAGAAGGATGCTTTGAAACCCAGTTCATTTGTTAGCATCTGGATGACAAAGTTGACCGCTCGGGTTAGTCCCGACTTGTTTATACTGTATATTTATATCTGAAGCCATTGAGTCATTAACAATTCTCAAAATTAATATAGGCCATTTTCATAATTTTATCTAACAAAATTCAACCAGGTTGTAAATTTTTCATGTAGATGAATAATCACTGAGCTAAACCTACTATCCGGTTTCTTTCTTGGGTGGTCTAAACGCAAGATCTCTTGCTTATCAGAGGCATAAGGCATAAGACATCGCACCAGGACCCCGACACCTCTATCCTAACCCTCCTTAAATAAAATCTGCTGAGATCATAGCTTAGGGGTTAGGGATTAGGAGTTCATTTTTAATACTGTTCAAGAAGATTACTAATCTCAAATCCAGATAATGTAGAATAAAAGCTCTGGAAATGCGCAAAGCTGCATTGCTGCAATGAACTTGATTCTGAACAAGGTCTGTGTAATTGCAAGCTAAGCGACCAATACACCGGGAATACAAAACAAGATTTTTTATTTGTCTAGCGACTGTTTTTTAATCAGTTTCAGCATGTGTCATCATAGGACCTGGAAAAACAATTACATGGTTATCGGCATCTACCTCTTGCATATGAGATTAAGTAAACTTCCTTTAACAGTATTGAAATTTATGTCTGCTGGAAGGTCGATCCATCCCTTGTCAAAAATCCTATAATAATCTCCAGATCAGATCCCATGTAGAGTTCTAAGCTCTATCCCCTTTGACCATGCCACAGTATTTTAATATAATAATTTACTAAATTAATTCATTTTATAAAAATGTCTCTTAACTAGCTAAATAATTTATTTCAAAATTTACATTTTTTTTTTAATTCTCCAGAGAAAAAGTCAAAGAAACATTGAAATATTGATTGCTAAATGGATCCAGTAAGGTTCTTATCTTCTTTTTATTCAAACAACCATTTTCAATTAAAAAAAAATTTAATAAATCCCTTTGAACCAAAATAAATAAAAATAAATAAATTTACAACTTAATAGGATTAAGCGAGGCAGAGGATTTTTTAAGTGAATTAAAAAGTAGGGAGGAAAGACAATCAGATTAAGGAAAAAACTCAAAAAGTGTAAGATTGTTTCTAGTTGCCTTTCAAAAAAAAAAAAATAAATAAAAAAATTCCAATATTATTTCAATTCTTTTGATCGAAAATATATTTAAAGAGAAAATTTCTAGGACAAAATTATTTGGACAATTTTTTATTCTTTTTTTAGTTTATTTTTCTTTTAAGTTTATTTTAAGACCAAATTTTTTGTCTTGATGACTAAATATCTCTGCTTAGAGACAATAAGTTCAGAGAAAAATAAATTTATGTGTAGAAATGAATTATTTTTTCTCTTTGTCTTTTGATCGAAAGAAAAATAACTGAACCAATTGTTTGAATTTTTTAAAGAATGATGAAGGTATAAAATTAACATGGCGACTGAAAACAAATAATGGGTTCGAAGTAGACAGATATGTTTATTGTGCTCTGAGGCTCTTAAATAGACAAAATTTTGCCAAATTAGAAGAAATTTTCCAACTTTCTCTTGGCTAAAAATGCCAGAAATTTTGCTATACTAGTTTAGGAAGTTTATCCCCAGTTCAGGGGCTAAAAATACTCCCATTAATAAGTGTTAACCCAAACTTAGATATTTCTTTAATATTTTTTTCAGTATATTTTTACTATAAGATCAAGTGATCTGATTATGTACTGATAAGAATCTAAGTTGTATTATACAGTCATCTTAAAGAGATTTTAATATTTTGATATTATATTTAGTCTTATAAGTAAAATTTTTGAGATAATGGTGAAAATGTTAAAATGTATCGTTGCCAGTCCACACTTCTTAGTTGATATAAGGTACATTTAAGAGGGAACTGAGAGAAAACAGAAGTCAGTAGCCTGATGAAAAGAAAATTGGTATCTCTTAAGAGGAAAGGAAGGTCAGTCTTTGCTCATGTATTTCTCAGGAGTGAATCCCTGAGTAGATTGTTAATATATCTACTAAATGAAGATTTTAAAATTGATTTAATAATGTAGTTAGTAACAAAACACTAAATTTATTAATAGTACACAATTTTATATATTTTCAAAGATTTAATGATAAATTATTTTTTTTTAAATAAGTAAAAAATTTCCTTTGTAGGTAAACTTATTCGAGGCGCTGTTGAAAATTGTATTAATTGAATAGCCAATTAAGGTCGAACGCATTACCAGGATCTCTTTGCTGGAAGTAATATAATTTCTAAATCTTTTAGGTTCAAAGTATGAAAGGCATAAAAGGGTCAGAAGGGCACTTAGTCCCTTTTCAAGAGCCTTCATGCATTTTCATTGAAAGATGTATCAGGTTCTAATTAACTTTATAACGTGGTTAAAGCCATTCTCGAAAATTCTTCAATTTTGGAATTCCATTCATATACTAGTATGTGTGGGTCTATATTAAGCGAGTGTATCCGTATATGAAGAGTTCTTTTAAAGGGTCAAATATTTTAAAGTTTAATTAAACATTTGTGTATATCATATAATATCAAGACTAGTATCCGAATAACTATAGCTGGATTGCTTCAAGGCGATCTAAAAGTAAAAAGTTCTACTTTAAAAAAAAAATTTGCCACTCAAGTTTCAAAACCTTCCCCCCCCCACCCCATTTTTTTGGACGTTTTATTTCAAATTTTAATTATAAATAGGCTAGAATAAGAGGGTAAGCATTGTGTGAAATTAAATGTTTGAGAGGTGGTAATAGAGAGAATTGAATCTCAATTGATAAGAATTAGAGGGTACTTTTCAAAAAAATAATTTATCGTTGTAGATTAATAATTATTGTGAGGATGCAGCCAAGGAGGTTTTTTAATTATACAATTTTCTTTTATTTGGTCAAAAAACTAATTTGGCTGTATCCTCACAATCCAACTATAAGAAGAAGCAGAGTGAAATTTATATGAATCTAGCGCATTTCGTTTTCGCTCAATGAGGTTAAATACTGAAATATTGATATAATATTCAAATTTTTACAAATCTCTATTAAGCCTATAAATTGATCATTAATCAGTTTAATTAACATGTCATCAAAAAGGGCTGAACTTGCTCTTTACAAGGCTGGACTACTAGTAACATAATTCCATTGAGTTCAAAGATAGCAAGAGTGATCTAACCAGGCACGTATGCAAAAAAAAATTATAAACGTAAAAGTAATCAAAAAATTATGGGAGGAGGAGGGACCTCATCCTAAATCGGGAGGCCCAGGGTATTTTTTCACCTCAAGTATTTGTGTAATCTTGACCATTTATAAAGTTAGAGTGATTTTTGGTGGATTTGAGCCAAAGTTGCTTTCAACTAAGGATTATAAGCTTAAATGGTTTTTTCCGTCGACTAATCGGCTTCATATACCTTTATTCTATAGTTCATTTTTTCTCTGTTTGAAATTTAAATAGCCCCGCATAACATAAAATAAATGTAATAAATTTTCATTTCACTAAAAATTTGGAAAGTTATTTCATATCTTTATAATTATACTTTTTGAAATTTTATATTTATATAAAATGTAAATGGATGATTAGAATATTGTAAATTCATACAGTAAAAACACGATTATCTGTACTATTTGGGAGAGGGGACGTTTGGATAATCAAATTCGTTTGAAAAAAAATTTAAAAACAGTAAAAAAAATCTGGGGTCCTCGCATTTAGATGAATAAGGTCCGGATAATTTCTACAGAGTATTTTATTTGCTAATTAGTGATTCGAAAAATCTGTGCGGCCTTTCCAATATTTCCGAAAATGAATTTGGTCTTTCATTTAAAACCTCATCTCATAAGAGTGAGAGTAAATATTATTATAATTATATTCAACGATGAATACATAATTGTGAAAATTTAAAATAAAGAATAACAAATAAATATTTTTTTTGATAGGCAATTTTTTTTCCGTATAATTCTATTGAACATATTAAAAGTTATCCAGCCATATTTATTTATGCCAATTAGTATTAAATTTCTGTTTCGAATACCCTAATATTCGTGGCAAGAGCCCCCTGTTTACTTTATGATATCTAAGCCATTAAATCATTTACATATAATATATGTCTTAACAAATTTTTCTTCTTTCTGTCATTTGAATGATAGTTATTATCTTTGATTCTTTTGTTTTTTTGACA
This sequence comes from Anisolabis maritima, assembly GCA_010014785.2. Taxonomy (NCBI): domain Eukaryota; kingdom Metazoa; phylum Arthropoda; class Insecta; order Dermaptera; family Anisolabididae; genus Anisolabis; species Anisolabis maritima. The sequence goes on along the minus strand of JAAAKE020170800.1, from coordinate 6,819 downwards.
TTTGTTATTTTTAATAAAAAAAAATGATTTTTCCATTGGATTAGGTATTTTTTTCCCCTTCTTTTATATTTCAAATAAACGTTTCTCTGAGTGTTTTAGGATATTTTTGGTGGTCGCCAAGGTCAAAGGCGTTCGTTCGTTTGCTTCCACACAGCTGATGCATTCATTTCAGGCTTTTAGCTTTCAGTTTTTTAGATCGCTTGTTCTTTTGGTTTGCCATTTGCATGTGTGCAAGCCAGCAGAATGCATCCAGGCCAGAAGGAGGCGATGTGGAGGTCGTCGGAACTCTAGTCTGCTTGTCAGTTTTTCGAATCGTCTCGTTTCGCTTCGTTTTTCGTTTATTTTCACTTGCCGGGTGAGTCGGAACATATCAATAAAACAGTCATTCTTTACATCAACATCAGAAATTTTCTTTTATAAAAATGCTTGCTTGCTCTTTTATTTAAATTATTTTATTTTAATAAAAGCCAGTGAAATATTTATTTTTAATATCCTACATCTTACTAAAGCTAAAAATATTATTTAAAGAAACATTGGTAAAAAATTTAAAATAGTATTATTCATTATTATATATAATATAAAAATATCATTATTTTTCAAAGAAAAAATGTAATATATTTTATTATTTCTGAATATCTTATTTTCTAACCTGAGCTATTTATAGTTAGAAACAAAAAAAAACATTTAATAAATATTATAATTAAATAATATATTGGCTAATATTCTAATTTATTTATATTTTTTAATTTGAATAAATATCGACAGATAGCGTTTCGATAGGATAAAAATAATTTATATAAAATATCTACGTTTGCCAAAAAGAAAAAAACGTATTTTGTAAAATAGCTTATTCCTAAGGGATAATAATTTTTACACTTGCCTAGATTAGCATGAAACTTTGCCATTTAGTGTTCTGGATCTGCTCTAAAGCGGACCATGAGCAGTTGAAAATTTCCCTAAAAATTTAACAATTGTTCATGCGTAGTCCATTCAAGAGCAGATTCAATACGAAAACGCCCTTAGATAAATAAAACGGTGTCCCTGCATCATGGAGCAGAGACAAGAATCCTGTTTCATGTTCCTAATGTTTATTATGCCATTTTTGGCATTGACAAAAACAATAAAATATAAATGTTAGAAGATAAGTTATCCCTCCCCATTTATATAAATTAATTTAAATAAATATTGACGGTATATATGGCCTCAGATGCCGAAAATTATAAACAAGTAATTTATTTATATATTAATTGTAAATTAATATCAAATTTTTATCTTATCTGGCTTTATATTATTTTTTTTATACAAATAAATAACTAGTTTTCACTAGAAAAGAAAAATAAGATAGAAATAAATATTATTATTCTCTATAAAAATTATTTTAATATTTATTAAAGGAAAAAAAAATTTTAGAGTGCTTATGTCATGATAAAATAATACCATGGAATTTATTAATAGCTTCTGTTAAGTAAGGTTAATTTAAGAAATGAATTACTCCGGTATAATCAAATCTCAAGGATTTTGAAAATAAATATATCTTTCTTGCAATTCAATCTCTAATTTGTTATCTGTCGATTTTGATTTTGTGTAAACATATCTACAGACGCAATGTTTATCTGAGAGGCGAATTGAGAGCCCTAAGGGCAATGAAGAAATACCGTCTTTGAAAAGATGTTGTCCGATTGGCCAATAAACCGAAATAACTCACCAACCACGAGGATTATATACGAGTATATTAAAGTAAACCCTTGCAGGTTTCTTTTTTAAAGCAATTTCCCTCTCCTAATAAAAAAGTTTATAATAGCTTTCTTTTGCTGAGATCATTTAGCAAAAGGTTTTTGTTGGTTCCAGTACTTAACCAAGAACATAAAATATTCCGCTAAATTTATTAAAAATAGTTTAAAAATAAATATGTGAACTCATCTCATTACATTTTTTAAGTTTTTCAGTATCTTATAGACTTTTAAAAACTTTAATTATTATTATAATGCAATAATCAGCCATTTTCCGAAAAGTCTGCCCGTCCAAAATATAACAGATATCGATACCCGATTATTTGATAGGTCACTTATTTATGAGCACGAACAAATTTTTAGGAATCAAACACCTCTGAAAGTGTGATAACTTTTTGTGTGATAACCCTTTTTTTTATGTTATTAAATCGTAATATTTTACCATTTTTAGCACATCTCAGCGTTTCTAAACGTTTTCACATCTGCACATAAAAAAATAGGAAAAATATTTTGTGATTGACCGGTTGACGGTAAAGATCTAATAAAAATTAATGGTATTTATAAATTTATTTTATTTTGACCAACCGAAATTTTTGCAGGCCGATGATGGTTGAAAAACATTGATTTAAATAAAGGGATTCGTAAAAATTATGTTTATTATTGTCTCTATATCTCTATATAGCCTACGATGCTAAAAAATAAAAAATTTGAGCAAATTAATATTAAAAAAATAAAATAATTACTCACATTGAGACGAATAAAGATTTTGATAATGCTCGCTCACCTGGAAAAAAAGAAAATTTTGTTATTAAAAATATATCTACTATATTTGTAATTAAATTAGTAAACATGATTAGATTTTTTTAAAGTTTTGAATTAGATACCAATGGTATAAATAAATATAATTGATTAATAGGCTAATTAATAAACTCGAGAATTATTTAATGTCAGATAGTGGAGAATCAAAAAATTTTGCTTAAGCCTCTCCGCGGTGAAATAGTGACAAGGTTTCATTTGATATATGCTCGCTTGCCCACTGCGTCATTTTTATTTAAAATAAGTGAATCTTTGAAATAAATATTGACAGTTAACAGTTATTGCATTGTGATTAAAACAATTATTAGTTTGTCTTGGCAGTGATGAGGAAAAAAGTGAATTAATTTAAATAAATAACGGAGGGTTAACGGATATATTTTTAATAATTCATTTTTAAATGGAAGAAAAAATAATTATGTTTAAGCTCCCGTTTCCTCTGCAAGATCATTTACAGTTGCCAAAATTAGGACATTTTAAGAAAAAAAATTTATGGCAATCCTATTAAAAAAAAATTTTTTCTTAAAATGTATTTATCCTTATATGCTCTAGTTGAAATCGTAAATTCGATTATTGAAAGAATATTAAAAAAATTCTTGGTGGAGCGACTACGAGCGAGTTGAACGAAATGAAGTTGAACAAATATTTTTATAGAAAAAGTCTGGTGTGAGCACATCACACAAATTTCTCTTACCTAATATGGCAAGAGAAAGTAATGTGATTTGCTGGCACACCAGATTTTTTGTTGATATATTATTTATTATTTTTTTTTGTAGTATTATATTTCCCGAGAGAAGTAAATTGGTGGTAGCACCAATTTTTTCTTTCTAAATTTATCCCAAGAAAAATATTTATAATCATAAAAAAAAATTGGCAATTAAATCTTGTTTAGAAAACAAGAATCCCCCCCGTGGCCAAGAAGTTAAAGATATTGAAATTGTCAATATTGATAACCTTAAAAGCCAAGGGATATGGGTTCGGATCCCAGGCTGTCCGATGAAAATTTGTTTAAATCAAATTGGATACCAATTGATTTAAATAAATATGCCTGGATTATTTGTATCGTAATCTTGTTTATTATAAAGAAAGTCAAAAATGAAAAGAAAAATGTAATTCTCCATAAAATCTCAACTGTTGATATATTAAAAATTGTATTTTAGAACACTAATGTCTGAATAAAAGTGAATAATGTCTGAATTGGAGTGAGAATTAATTAATTTTCAAAATATTTAAACTCCTGATATTTTATTTCCCTTATGATATTTCAAAAAAATTTCCTTTTTTTCCTAGTTGTTGATTTTGTCCTGTTGTTTTGCCTCTAATTAAAAAGTTGAAAAAGTTAACATTTTTTTCCCTGTTGCATTTGACTCAGCAATAGCAATATAGACTATATTTTATTAAAATTTTTCTCTATTTTTTCCCTTCGGAAATAAATATTACAAATATTATTGAAAACCGATTCAATATCTGAGGAAAAACTTCTTGTCCAAATAGTCGGCTTGGCCTCGCTTTTAAGTAAACATCCGGGACTGAATTATAATCCTCGATTATTAAATATTAAAAGAAAAGGAGAGGCCCGAACAACTTTCCACCTGCTGCAACCCCTCTGAAAAGGCGGCGATAATATTATCGTTTACAGAAGTAAAATACAAATGACCTCCATTCTCAAAAGACACGGTTTTCATTGAATTAATAAAGTGGCGCTTTTTGACATTTATGAATAATTTTTTTTCTTTTTGAACATTTCAAGCTGCGAAATTTTTTCTCATTATCTATGAATTTTTCTAGCCTCTTTTGCAAGTGTTGAAATGTTCCAATTGGCTGACAGATGGATGGATTATTTTTTTCTACTCCCTTTCCTTGGTCGACAGTTATTTTTGCATAATTTTTTTTCTGAGTCATATTTTTTATTCATTTCAATGCCTATTTATTTTTCTTAAAGAATATTCGCAACCATTATCTATTTTATGTAGTTCATTAAATTCAAGTAGTTTTAAAGCATAAATCATTTTATTTAACCATAATACTATTTATAAATTCTATTTTAATCAAAAATTCATTCATATTACTAGAAATATTTACAAAGAAAAAATTATACACACCCACATACATACTTGAGTATTTTCAAAAATATTTTAAAAGAGAAATATTCCAATATTTTGAAATTTCTTTTAAATAATGAACTTTCTTGAAATGATTCCAGCAGAGACCAAGTGATAGATAATTTAGTAAAATAATAATGACTCACCCCAAATAAGGGAAGGTTAGAAAAAGAAATGACTTGTTAATGAAAGTATCCTTAAACGTATACGAAATGATTAGAAATTGAAAAGTGTAATTTGTTATTCTAATTTTTGGCCTAGCATTGGTTGTTTTTATTTATATTATAATAGCAGTGTAATGGAAGAAAGAAACTATTTTTGGTTATTTAGTGTATGGTATAGGTCTCTTAGAGTCTGCGAAATTCCCTTCTTAATTTAATAAACGTAATAAAAATAACAAAATGTTAAATTTATAAAAAATAAGCTGGCGTGACTACTATAAAACCTGTTTATTTCCTCATAAGAATTGCATTAGCCTGATAGATAAAAATGATTCGAAAAATATAAAACGTCATATCAAAACAAGTTGAAAGTATCCATGGCTAGAATTATTCAACCCATTCTAAATCTCAAATATTATTAAATCGATAAAAAAAATAAAAAACTAATTTAAAGAGTGCGGAATAATTGTTTGGAGTGGGCGTGTTTAGTGCCTCAATACTCAAAAGTAAATAAAATAAGAAAAACGATTTGATTTAAAAATGCACTAAATCGAGAAGGGGTGGGATATATATAAATTACACAAAATGTTAAAGGCGGACCTGGATTTCAACCCCTCCTCCCATCCTGGGATGATTTAAGTCATTTATACCAAGGAAATTACAAATTTTATTAAAATCGATAAATTTTAGAATTTTTCAAAAAGTGTGCCAAGTCTACTTTCTTTTGAATATATTTAAAAATTTCACATTTTTTTTTCTCAATGGAAATATTTTTAATTCCATTACAGATGAAAAGATTTCAGTTTATAATATTAAATACTTAGATGTTGGCAAAGGCGGCTTTTTAAAATACTATGTGGGTCACGTTTGACAATTCGAATATGAACAGAAAAAAATAGGAAAATGTATATAAATATAATTTTCTAGTTATAATTAGAAATGGACCTCCATTGAGCCAAGCAAAAGACCATCCAGAAATAAAAATATTTTCATTTAAAACATCGTAATTTAAAATAAAAATATTCTTAATGCATTTTTCTCTCCCAAATGAATAATAGATTCTTTACTTAAGTTTTATTATGAATAAAAGTTATTATCACATAGAATTAGTCGACTGCAGTTCATTCATTTATTAGACGCTAAGGTCCAACTCTTGGTTCTAATTTAATTTTAAAATAAAAAATATAAATCTTACTTAACTTGATTATTTATTTTAATAATTTATCTAAAAAATACCCTATTTTAAAGTTTATATATATATATATATATATATATATAAAATAACCACATATGTTCTATAAATAAAGGAAATTATGATTATGAATATTCATTTTTGCTCTGTCCCTTGGGGCAGAGCTAATGGTTTTGCTTCATGTACCAAAGGTCAGTTGTTCGCTCACCGTCCTGAGCCACAAAAATGTATTTAAATTATATTTATAAAATTTATATAATTTAAATAAATAACGGAGTCTAAAGGGTATTAGATGTCGGAAAAGACTAAACAAAAAATATTCATTTTTCAGATATTTAATTATTAATAATAAAAAATTTCACCATAACGATTGGGTGATTACTCGGGCCGTAGCGCTCAAGCATTAGATAAATCTCAAATGCAATATAATTTTAAATGTATTTTAAAGCTCAGGTAGAATTTTTTTCCAAATTTGTATAGGTCCCCATAAACAATTAACATCTCTGGGGCAGACCTCAGATTGTGAATATAATATAATATTTCCCCGTCTCGAAAAAATAATGATAATCTTTTAACCAGACATGCATGTTTGGTTGCATATTTGAGAGTTGCAGGCGGAATTTTTAAAATGCTCTAATTAATCAATAACTTTTATTTAAAATGAAGGGTTGGCTATTCTTATTATTTTTAATATATATTGATAATTGATAATTCAGAATCCAGTCCAAGATCGCCTACATAATGGGAACTTCCCATTATTAATGGCGGCATGGAAATTGGCACCAGCGATTGCAGCGGGTGACACAGTGGTTATTAATCCA
>JAAAKE020170789.1:0-11470 GCA_010014785.2 Anisolabis maritima | reverse complement strand
AACTTATCTCCTTTTAATTTCTTTCAAATCAAAATGCTTGATGCTTGTTACTTAACTTTTTAATATTTAAAATAAATTTATTTTATAATTATATAGTCTTTAATCTCCGCTTTGTGTTGATTTTAATTTAATTTTCTTTATTATCGGAAATTGTATATACTCTTATCTAAATTAGATAGAGAAAAAATATACTGAAACAAAGCAAGCTTGCGAAAGCATATCATATTCCATTCTCTTACAGTTAAAAGATGTCTGATGTTCTCTTATCACACCATATTTTTCATTTTTTTAAAATCTTTTGCGCATCTCTATCTTTAACCTTTTCTTCACGAGTGAGGAGGAGAGGGTATTTTTTTATTATAAACTTCTTAAAAAGCCTCTAAGCTTCATGAATTAAATAATTTTTTCCAATTCCGTTGTTCCCCTGGGAAATCGCCATGGAGCAGGTTAGGAACTCCTTTTTTTAGATGATATTTGAAATGCAAACCACCCCAACATAGTCTGGAACTCAATTTCCTTTTTTTTTTAAATTTTTTTTCTGTCTTCGCACTTAATCATCAAGAAAAATGAGGCGAGCAAGAAAAAGTACAAATCGACCCATTGCACCGCCTGACGCCATTTGAAATATGAAAGGAAAATACCGACATATAGTAGATAGAAAAAATTGTACCTCAGTCGGGAGGTTCGTGATCGCCACCCACATACCAACAAAGTGGCAAAGAGCAGTCACATATAAATCTAAGTATTTTGAAATTGGTTGTAAATATTATCAATTAACATACAAAATGATAGAGATTTTATTTATTTTTTTTAATATCAGAGACTATTTATTCGATATACGTATATGATAAATTTTCTTATCTTGATAACTGTTAAAATCCTAGGATATTTAAATCAATTGGTACGAAAAGTTTAAAATTAAAGGTAATGTTGGTAATTTCTTGTTTCTCAATAATAGACAGTTTATATAATATTTTTAATTCAAATCTAAAAAACTTTTTGTTTTAATTTTTATAATAGTAATTAATAAAAAATAGATTATAAATAATTAAGTGATTTAAGTATAGTAATTATATAACATTTTTTGGACATTTAATTGTTAATGGGTAAAGGAAAAGAAAGTTTCTTGTCTTTATTGACTAACTTCACTGCTCTTCACTTTTTATCTGTTTGAAAATGGCAAATGGCTGACTGTTTATCCTTGCTCTAAATATTTTACTAATTATTAGAATTATTTAATTAGAAATTATTTAAAAACGGTAGAATTATTTTGAAATAATACAAAATCAAAGTAAGTATTTGTATATTTTCACTTTCCATGAAATCTTATATAAATATTCTGATTAGCTAACTTTTGATCATTTAAAAATTAAAACTTAACGAATTTTTGAGGTTAGATTTCACTCATAGTTTGATTTGCATTTAATTTTCAAAAAATAAGTTTTAATAAATTGCATAAATTCAATAATTAAACAGAAACAATTACTAGATGATTGGTATTCTAATTTTTATTACCTGTTATTCCAGTGTACATTAACATAAATATATTTTGAAAAAATTTATACATTAATAATATAAATAAACTTTCATTATTGTTAAAAAATATTTATCCTTTTTTTCTACTTTATTTTATGTATATATTAATATTTTTTTATTTAGTTAATTAAAAATCATATGATAGAAGGTATCCAGAGAAACAACAACAAAAACAAAAAATGTATTTATTGGGTTTTTTAAAATAAATTTTTTGACTTTTCAATATTCTCTAGATCCTCTTCACAAAATTAAAACAAACCTCATTCTTATGAATACAACTGTTAATAAAATAAAAAGTATACCTAGGCAAAATTTATTTCTTTTAACAATTTTTATTTATAACTTAGAATAAAAAGGCACTGGTAAACAATTTATAATTATTTCATTATATATTCAGTTTAAAGATAAATATAAAATAAACTTAAATTTAATTAGAACCCTACTATATCAAAAAATATCATCTTAAATAAATCTCAGCTTAAATATTGAAGGGACTCGTAAAGTCAGCGAAACTTACTCATCCCTTATTTTAATTTTAGTTATTATTGTTTTTTTGATGAACTTCTTCCCAATTATCTATTGTCCTTCCTGCCAGATATGTTTATTCTATAAAACTTTGTTTTAGGAAAATAATTTTCCAAATATTTTAACAGTTAGTATTACTAAACATATAACTAATAAGAGTTTTAGTTTAAGATTTTATTTTACTCTAACATTTTTAGAGAAGAAAAAAATGGCAGATTATGCCAGTATTTTAAGACGTAAGGAGCCAGCTGTGTCATCCGATTCAACCGGACTTGAAGAGGAACTTCTCGTTTTTGGTTATTCATGTAAATTATTTCGGGACGATGAGAAGGCTCTTTTTATTGACCAAGGAAAGCATTTGATCCCCTGGATGGGAGATGAAACATTAAAAATTGATCGTTACGACGGGCGAGGAGCTCTATCTGATTTGAAAGCTCATGAAGCTCAACCAGGATTGTCAGCGGATGACGGTCTTACTGAAGCTGAAAGAAGAGTCGAATTCCTTTGCAATGAGGAAAGATATCGAGCTCTTCATTGTAATGAAGATGAAGAAGCTTTGTATCAAGGTACATCAAATAATAGCTTAATGTTTTTTTTGTCTTTTGGCATTAGAGGCCATTTAGACTCCGTCCTTATTTATTTATATTAATTGGTAGTCAATATAATATAATTAAATTTTTGTGCTCAGGACGGGAACCGAAGCACTAACTAACCTCTGGTACGTGTGGCGAGACCTTTATAATGGATAGAGATAAGATTAAAGTTAAATAGGGGGAAATTAAGAAATTTATTTATGTGATAACTTCTTTTATTTATTAAATATTCTCTCTTCTTTTATACAAAATCTGAATCTTCATGTTTGCGATTATGTTAAAAATACTTGGAGTATCACTTTAATATATTTGGGATAAGAGGGATACCAAACTCAGACTTGCGGTGTACATTTGACAAAATACAATATATTAAATACAGACGCAATAAATGTTACTATTAAAATCAAAAGAAAGGAGTAATTGATATTTATAAAATGCAAAAATGTAGCTTATTTTAAGAAACTAATAATTTCAAAAAATTGCTTCTGAACTGCCATTTTGACATTGGTTAATTAAATCAGTTGGGAAGGCTCTCAAATTAGAGACTGACTTTAGGTCTACTTTACTTGTAATGATAATTTTCACTTTGTAAATATATTTGTAATTTTTTTTTAATTGACAAGAAAAAAAATAAAAAATGCTTTCATTTGTATTCGTATTGTATGCTCATCAAAATTCACTTTAATCATTCATTTCTCTATTTACTCATCACTCCCAATTTACTTTTTCAAATTTTTTTTTTACATTAATAAAAATTGATATAATAATTGTTTGAAAACTTTTTTTTTAGAGGAGGAATTGAAGCGGCTTCATCGAGCTCTAGAAACAAAAGCTTCATATGGTCAAGTTGCCTTTGATTACGATGCTCCTTCAACTCTAAAGGCCCCTCCCGAAGGCGATGCCTCAAATGCTACATCAACATCTACATCAACTCCAGGACCCAATGAAGAATCTTCAGGAGATGAACCATTTGTTCCTCCACCAGAACTTCAATTGCCAGAAAATATGGTTTTGGTAAGGATTATATATATATATATATATCGAGATTTCAACGGAATCCATGTTTTGAGGTCCCCGAATCTAAAGAAATGGGTTTCGCAAAATGGTGTCTATCTGTCTGTCTTGTGTTTTTGAACAAGAAAACGAATAAAGATACGAGGCTGAAATTTTATATTTAAGCAAGGTACCCTCAGAGCATGCACCTCGAAGCTTTTCAATAAAATAAAAAAAAGAGTACTAGTACTTTACTGATGTACTTTTTTTTTAGTTTTTCTCAAAATTCGCTCTAATGATTTTGATTAAAATTCATAAATCAATTATTTATTAGATCTTTGAAATGTATTAACCCTTATCCCATCCAAAATTGCTTGACTGATGTACTCTTTTTAGTTTTTTTTCAATTTTCTCTTAAACTACTCTAACGATTTTGATTAAATTGGTTCTACATAAAATAAATAGAATGGTCTTTAAGATGTATTAATCATTTTCCACCCCAAAATACTGTGGGGCCCTCAATTTTGGATTTTAAGTATCCCATAGAAATGATAGGAAGACTCGTTACCAGGGTAGAAAAATATAAATATTTTTAATTCCTATGTTTGATAATAAACGGAATTTAATTGCCATTTTAATTAATCCCCGGCCGAGAGGTTAAAGATAGTGTCAGTATTGATAAGCTTTGCCAAGGGGTGTGGGTTCGTATCCCAGGCAGTGAAAATTTATTTATATGAAATGGATAACAATTGATATGCTTGGATTACATGTATCTCAATCTTGTATATTATATATCGTTTATAAGCCTATATAGCCTCAGATGCCGAAAAAATTTACCTTCCTTACCTTCTTACCTTAGGTAAGAGAAAGTTCTGTAATGTGTGACCATCACATCAGATTGTTTTTATCTTTTCTGAATATTTTTTACTTTCTATTATCTATGAAATAAATAATGTGAAGTATTGTGATCGATGTTGGAAGTTAATTGTTAGTTCTTGTTAAATAAATGGTGGAATAAATGTTGGCGCAAATAAGGATTTAATAGAAATTTTCTTTCCATCTTACATAATCCATAATCCATTATGATTATTTTCAAATAACAATACAGCTGTTTTAAAAAGTTGATACATTGTTGGTCCAGAGGAAGGGCATGACAATTCTTTATAACATTTTTATGTCTATCTCTTTTAGATTATAAGTTTAAAACAAGAATATATGTAATGCAATTTTGTCGGTTGAAAAATTACATTTTCAAAAATCTGTCTCTACTCAATAAGGAAACAATGCAGTCAGTTTAAATTTGATATTCTCGATAAGTTTCACCATGGCTCCCAGGTTCTTATTAAAAAGCATTAAACCAAAATTCACATTTTATGCCCAGGGTTTTTGTTTTAATTTTTTTAGCCAATATAGACTTTAAACAATTTTTATTTTCATTATTTACTCTATATTTATCCAGGCATATATCAATTGGCTATTCAAAAGGATTAAATAAACTGCCTGGGATCCCCAAATCTCTTAAGGTTATCAATATTGACATCGTCTCTAGGAAACCTTTAGGGAATGAGGTCGGGACTCTGCCTTGATTTTTAATTTTAATTTTATAAATATTATAAATACTTTGATTATTATGATTAGTGGGTATATATATATATATAAGGTTGGAGGGAAAGTTCTGTCTTATTTTAAATAAGCAGGTAATTTTGCTTGTAAATCAAAAACACATGTTGCTAGTGAGTCATTGGGAATTTTATTTGTTTTTTTACTTTTTACCTGCTACATAATATAAAAGGAGTTCTTTTATATCATTCATCAGTTACCTGTGATATTTTTATAAATTGATTCAAATGTTTTCTTTAAAATACGACAGAATTTTCCCTCCAATCTAATATATATATAATGAGGTAAAACCATGGGAAACCATGTTATATTTTACCTCAGTTATTTAATAATTAGCTTAAAGAGAGAAAATTATTTTTATCCATGTTCTTTTTCTTACTGATACCAATTCTCTCATTAAATTCATTAATTTTTTTAGCCGGACACCAATAAATTGAATGCAATCATCGTGAAGACGGCATTATTTATCGCCGAACAGGGGGCGCAAATGGAAATTATTTTAAAAACAAAACAATCTTCAAATCCTCAATTTGCATTCCTTTCTTATGGAACTCCATTACATGCTTATTATAAACATCTCGTGAAGAAAATCAAACAAGGAGATTGGCGACCGCCACTTAATACTAATAATGCAAATAATGCCTCAAATAATACTCCCGAGTCAAAAGAAGAAGGTGAGATAAACTTTTATTTAATAAATTTAAATTAACAAAAAAAAAATATTGAAATGAATAAATAATGGATGACAATCAAAAATAAAAAAGGAAAAGAAATTTTCAAAGAAACTCCTCATTTTCGAAAGATTCTTTTAAAAAACTTAATCATTAGACTGATGATTTTTGTATCTATAGATAATAGTAATATATAGAATACTTAATTCTTTTTCTTTTATTTTAGATGTAAATGAAGAAGATGACGACGACGACAGTAGTTATCTACACCCAAGTTTAGACCCAAATAATAAAAATTCAGAATCGGTAGGCGTCTCAACATAACTTATATCATTAATTTATTAACATTCAACAACTAATTAAATGTGATGAAGGTTTTTTCAATTTAAAAATAAAAATTCAAAATTTAATTTAATTTGAAGTTCATTTTTTTAAATATCAATATTTTTTTGGAAATTACTTTTTTTATTAAAGGTCCAATTTTCTTAAAAATATTAAAACCAATAACACAAGATCTAAATCAGAACAAAGTAATAAATAATAAATTAATTATAATAAAAATTTATTATCTTTGAAAGAAGATATATAATAAAATTAAATTCTTTGAACCTAATACATTTAAATAAAACAATTCTGATATGCATTTAGACACGTAAAAAATACTCGAGATTTAATATTAGGATCCCGTTGATTTTTATCAATGAATAATAAAGTACAGTTTTTTTAATTATTATTATTTATTAATCTATTAAGACAAATTAAAAAAAAAATATTCTGCGCCCAGATAAATTAAACTCTTAAAATAAATAAAAAAAATCATATATTGTTCGTCCTTAGACTTCTGCTCCGTATGACTTTCACTCATAATAGTTTTCCTAAATACTAGTCAGATTCCAAAAAAAAATTAACAGTTTAATTTAATTAACAACAATTAATTTTAATCTTAGCCTTATGTGAATGTAAAAAATCTTAATTGAACTAATTAAAAAATAAGCTCCTTTTCAATATATAAAATATATTAAAACCAGAAAGAACTATTTCAATTTTCATTTTCAAATTGAAAATAGACTATGGTCAACCAAGTAATTGTAAGAAGAAAATAAAAAATCGGGAGTTGCCTTCCCTCGACTTTCTCGTATACACATTTATAGGTGAGTTACCACGATAGAAAAACGCTTCCGGTTGCCAGAAGCTGAACAAATTCTAATCGTGGTCTCTGAAATTTATATAATATATGTATACAATGTTTGAATTGTCTCCGTGAAATCATATTTCAGTTGTCTCGATTTTTAGTAAAACGTTTCAAATAAAGTACCACTTCCGGTTGCAGGAAATGGACCAAATTTTAACCGTAAACTCTGATATTGATATGATATGTATACATACAGCATTTGACTTATCTCCCTGAGATCATATTTGAGTTATCACGATTTTTAAACACACAGATATAATTCGAAAAAGGGTTTCGGACAAAACGAACAATCAAAATCTCGAGATTGAATTTTTGCGTTACGATTACAATACTTTCCCTATTCTACGTATACGACAAAGTAAAGACGGAAAATCAGACCAATATAATTTATTCGATCAGGAGCGACGTTTCGGTCCTAAGTTTGGACCATCATCATCAATTAATACAATTTAAAAATAATTCTCATTTAGATACTCAGTCAATCATTTTTATCTTGTAATAATTGATGAGGTTGATCCCAACCTAGAACCGGAAAGTCATCAAATATAAATTATATTGGCCTGAAATCTCCTTCTTTTCTTTTTCTTTCTTCATACAAGTCATTTTTAAAATATTGATTATTAGCTAGCTATATATAAAGAAGATAGAGTTTATGAATGAAACTCTAAATGGGTCTTTTAAGGACATTTCTTCTCGAATCTTGTTTATAAACAATTAAAATTAGATTAAAGAATATTCCAAGTAAGTAATTACTCACTTTGAATACTTTCCATACTTAAACATATTTTCAGGGAAGGGAGGGGGGTATTCCAGTCATTCATTTTATAATTTTGATTTTTATTTTACAGGCTCCTATGCCTTGGCAACCTCCAATATCATCGCTACCTGCTAGTCTTTATAAACCTTCAGCAAATTGTTCATATTCAATGCTTGTACATAAAATTAAAGACAAACAACAACAACAACAACCCTCAACTACTTCAACAGAAATTACCAATTTAGGGGAAACGCAGACGTTTATTTATGAAACGCAACCAAAAGAGCCTGTCGTCATTTCTGCCGGTCCAATCATTTACAGGTATCTATCTCATTTCGTTTATTATTAAAAATCAAGGGTTTAAGGAATGAATATATTGCATATATCATTTCTTGCATTTCTATTTCTGCTTACTTTACTATTTTTAAAAAGTTAGTTTTTGGTCGAACTTTCGAAGACAACAAAGTATTCAATAAAATTATATTTTTTTAAATCATAAAGAAATCAGATTTGGAAAATCTGGAGATCAGAGTCGTCCGTGTTGGCCAATACAGTTATTGCCAATTTAATAAAAACTGTCATTCCTTTCGACTAAAGAAAATTAATACAAAATTAGTAAAAAGACTTCATTTGCATTTGCTCCAAAATATAATTTGTTTCCCCTATTCTGTTGTATATCCTTTTTTGTTTTTCTATGAAAAATTTAATAATAATGAACTCTCTATTCATACTTTTCTACGAAACAACATATTTTCTTTAACTTGGGCTTGGAAAAATCCAGAGCTCACTTCAGAATTACAAGTTATTATTTATTTATTAAGAAATAGAGACAAGTTTAATTTAAAAATAAATTTTTATTGTTTCGGTGCTAATAATAATTCTAAATCCACCATCATATGCATGCTTTATTTTATTTACTAATCATTATCACCTAAATTACCAAGAATGTATTTTATTTATCATAACAAACGTGAAATTCTTAATTGTTTAATAAGATGAATAAATGATGGAGCAAAAATAACCTCAAATTCTATTGTTAAAAATGGAAATACATGCCTTTTTAGACTGAAAAATTAATTTGATGGATATCAACTTTTACTTAATATTAGTAAAGTTACCATGATAACATATAACTTATATTAATAATTAATTATAAATACCGAAAAACAAAAATTTTAAGAACATTATTTTTTTTCAGTCGCTTTGATGATCCTTCAAGGATGGCCCCTATCCCTCCTCGATTGCCAACAAAAGATGAACACCTAATTATAGACAAAATGGCAAGTTACGTTGCCAAAAATGGACGTGATTTTGAAACGGTAGTCCGATCGAAAGGCGATCCTCGTTTTTCGTTTCTTGACTTTCGACATCCACATCACGTCTATTATCGACAACGTTTGGTACAATGTGAGCTTCGTGAAGCTCAAGCTCAATTCAACGCGGAAGCTGATCGAATGTCGACTATTTCGGTGAATGGTGAAATTAAAACTCGTCTCCCTATGACTCCAACCACCACGCTTACAACAACAACAACCACTACGAGCTCAACAAAAACAACCACCATTTCATCAACAACAACAACCTCAACCTCTTCTACTACATCTAGTCAAATGAATAAGAAAAAATCGAAACCTGGTACTTCTTTATTAATTATAACTTAATTATAATTAAATACTTAGGATTCTAAATGATAATTTCTTTTAAAAATCAAACATTAATTAATATAAAATATTTTTTTATAGCTCCCGTGTCATTTTCAATTAAAAAACCTAAAGAAGGTGAAGCTGTTTTGGAGAAAACTTCAGCATTGCCAAATGAAGAGAGTTCTGAAGATGAAGAGACTTCATTAAATAATAATCATAATTCAACAACACCCTCATTAACAACAACTATAACAACTTCAACATCCATCACTGCCTCTTTAACTTCGCCTCTTACCCTGACATCATCAACAACTGCCATCCCATGCAATATTCTATCTAATAAAAACATCATCATATCAACTTCAACAGCCATTTCAAATACAGAGAAAGAAAGGGTAAATATTTACATTTTGATTGAAATAATTATAAAATAATGAAAAATAAAAATCTTCCCGGGTGTAACCAGGCGTATATATGTAGTCCTGAAGAAGTGAGCGACAGGCGTTGGCAACAAGACATATTTTTATTTTTTTCTTGACCCGGAAATCCCGTCCCTAACTCAAATCAACTACTACAGCCATCAAAAAAGAACAATCGCTATAAAAATCTTTCTTATGTTAATAGAAATGCTATTATGATAATTATTAAGGGATTTCCATAGAGACTTTAAAATTTTAAAATGAGACCCAATTATACAATAACTATAAGTTATAATGAAATTATTTTATTTTGGAATGCAATCATTGCCATTAGGTTAGGTTAGGTTTAGTTAGTTGCCGCCCTCCATTAGGGAGACTTAAGCCATTTATGATACCACTTGGGCTTCTGGGGATGAGATTATCTCTCTCTTTTCTACTCCAGGAAGAGACTTCTGACAAAGTTGGAAATAATTGTTTTGCGGCAAGTCGGACTCGAACCCGATATTACATTCTGAAAAGAATATTATTTACTTCGTTTAGTTGGATGGTTTCTTGAGATATAATTTCCGATTACATATCTCGTGATAATTCTTTTTAAGGTAGCGAATCATTAGATAATACTATTTTTATAGATATAAAAAACTCATATACTCCAAAAAAAAATTTCCAAATCTAAGGGCTAGAGATTGCACGATCTTGGTGGCTCGTTAATATTACCATTTCTCGAAATAATTCTTCCAGGGATCTTTTTTTGCAATAATTCGATAGATGCATGACAAGTTGCATCTTCTTGTTGGGAAAAAAATTGTTTATGGTAACATTTACCATTTTAGGCCACAAATATTCTCCTGATTGATAGTAAAGTGATTTTCATTTTCGTCTTCAAAGAAGTAAGGCCCAAAAATCACACTAAACAAAAATTGGAAAGTCAATTCGTAAATCATTTCATTAGACCATATCCTGTATATTGTTTATTAACAAATCTAGTGAACCAGAAATAGACTTTTTGGAATGCTCCGTCAAATAGAAAATGAATTTTGATGGTAAATTCAAATAATTTCTACTTGTTCGTAAATTTCTTCATTCAGAGCACTAATAGTTTGACTTTATGATTTCATTCAGTGTTGTCACCCATCATTTTAAAGTTTTGATGTCCCTATTGGTAAACCCACAATAATATATTACATAATTGATAATGGCTCTATTAATATTTTCAGCAAACATCTTCGCCAAATTGTGATAGACCTCAATCTTTAGAGGTTATTGATCTCACTGAAGATTCTATTGATGAAAGGCAAAGAATAGGTAACTCCATTTTTATTCATAATTTGAATATCTTATAAAATATTAATATATTAATTCCCTGACCCTTATAGCAGAGATAAAGGACTTCACGTCTCGTCCTGAATGATAAAATTTATTTATATTATATTGGCTATTAATTTATTGGGTTGTTCGGAAAGTAATTTCGTTTTTTCCCAACAGAGGACTTAATTGTATTTTTTCACAGCCAACTTCACA
>JAAAKE020170788.1:0-29566 GCA_010014785.2 Anisolabis maritima | reverse complement strand
AAAAATAACAATGAAAAAAAACAAAGTTTTATATATAAATTAAATTTTCAAAAAAAAAAAAAAAAAAGAAAAAATTAATATATGTATTCAATTTATTTTCATTTTGACTATTTTGATTCAAAATTTTGATTTAAGAATTTTAAATTAAATAGAAATGATTCTATTTAATATTAAAAAAAAATTTTGAATGATATATTTAATAACGTTTGAAATGCCACCTGTAATTTTATCTTGACACTTATCAATCCTGAAGACGAGAGATGAGCGCCCAAAACGAAATAATAAAAATTATTGTCTTTAAGAACTTGATTAGTATTTATTAAAATTCCATTATCTTTTTGGATATTACCATCTCGGTTATATATTTTACGAATATGGATTAATTCCACTCCCCTACAAAGAAGTGAAGATTTTATTAGAAATCAATTTTATTATTTTATTTTTTCTCTGAAGATGTCATATTGAAATTTGAGAAAATAAGTTTTCAAGTTTTGTAGTATTGATTAACCATATGGTGGCATATTGTAGAAATCAAGGAAAACTAAAACATTTTGAAAGTGTTTATAATAATAATAATATAATGTAAACCAGGGTTTTCCATCCAACCAGTGCCGTTCCGTCAGAAATTTTTGCAGGTTCGCAGATCTCATCATTCATCTTTGCTAAGAGAAAGTTGTGTGATGTGCGTTTACACACCAGATTTTTATTTTTTATTATTATTTATATTCATAATTTATTTTGGAAAATTTTTTCTTACTTTGTTTTTATTAGGTTTAGGACAGAATAGTTTTACAAAAAAATATTTAATATTACAGCTACGCTACTTCGTTTGGCGGAAACAAAGAGTTCGGGAATCTCTGATCTAGACTACAAGCTTGAATTTGATTTAAAGTCACAGATTCTCTCTTGATAGTGTCCTGTCAAAATATTTATGTTGTCATTCATTTTGATATTCTTATTTTTAAATCGTTCATGTTTAATAAATTATCCCTTTAGGATGCGTGGAACGCATGCGATACGGCATCGCCAGGGAGAGATCGCATGCGATCCAAAGATCAGATCGTCAAGACGGAGGCTCTATTCAGTGATGTTTAGAAATTTCGGCCCAAATGCTATAGAATAGTTTATAGGCTATTAAAATTAGACCTCTTTGATTTATTTCCAACTTTTGTACTTGGATATATATGAAAATTATTTTTGCTTTGAATTTAAAATGGCCCTAAAAATAAAAAGCCCACAATGTATAACTAATTATATCAAACGAATAAAAAAAATTGAGCCCAAAAATAGACGCCAGATCGCCAAGTCTCTTTGTTATTTTTATTTTGTTATATATAAACACTTAGAAACAAAAAAAAATTGAAGGTTAAATTATTCATTCAATAATTTAAAGAGAGAGAGAGAGAATAAAGAAAAGGTTTCACCCATTAAATGTTCAATTAACAATAAATTATCTTATTATTTAAATGAGATGCAAATAAACTTGAGAATGCGACTTGAATCATACGTTTTAAGCCAATTGCTTCTCTCGCTATTGAAATTTCATTTCTCTTTAAAGAGTCCTTTTTAATTGTGATTTTTTTTCACCTACGTGAAGAATATAAGAAATATGAAAATTTTGTTAGAAAGTTTGTCAAGTGGTGAATTAAAAAGTAATATAATTTTTTTTTACAATATCACTTAACCTTTGGTTTCACCAAATGATTCACATATTAATTTTTAGACGTCTGGTGATAGCATTGTTGTCGAAATCATTCTAAAATTATAATGCTGGATGTCTTACATGCTTAATAATACCTCTTCTAGAAATTATTTATCTTTATAAATCAATTTTAAATTTGAATTTCCTATAAGATTCTAAGTCTTAGAAAAAAGTAAATTATTCAAGATTTTTTTTTTGTTTACCGTGATAAAATTTAAATTGGCATCCAAATGATTTAAAATAATATGGACTTAGATGTATGTCAAAGATTTAAAAAAAAATTAGGCTGAAGATGAACAAGTAAACCTAGTTCGAAACGTCTTACTTTTTTTTATTGAGTATCTAGAGGCTGCCTTTTGTTGAACATGCCTTCTTCTCTATTATAAAAAAATCGACGAAATGAGGCCTACAACAAAAGTTTGCACACGGCACTTATTAAGATGTTTGATATTTTCACGTTTGAACTTCAAATAAAGCCCTATTTTATTTTTGAAAATTTCTAATATCACATTGGCCCTTCTTTAAAACATTCCTTGTCATTTGAAATTTAAAAAATTATAAAGAGGGAGGGGGTATAGTTATAACTCTCAAACTAAACAAAACAGTATAAAGTCACCTATCAACATCATTTTGCTTTCTCACACTATTATGTATAATTATAAGGAGAAAGTATTTTGGTTATAAAAAATATGACCCCCTTCTCTTTAGGGATGGCATTATTATTAAAATTTGAAACAAATCGGTAGACAGAGAGCGGTAAAAAAGGCCTCCCAAAATTTATCGCCCACTCGATTTTCTCAGTATCCGCATGAAACTCGGTGATAATTAAGACATTTCTCTCCAGATGTGGACCAATGTTCCTAATAATCCATTGAGTGGAAGCGGGCTTATTCTAAAAAACGAAAAAAAAGTGAGTATGAGAAACATACATCATTATGGGAAGTAAACTAAAAATTTTATTTAATCCATTTGACGTTTTCTTTTTGATTTAAATTAAATTTTTTTAATGTCTTTTAGACTTCATCTCTATATATTTATATTAATTGGTAGTCAATATTATATTTTAAATTCAATTAATGAAAAGTTATTTACTTATACGAACAATATAACAAAAAAAAAAAATCAACTTTATTAAGTTGATTTTTTTTTTTGTAGACATATCATTTTGTATTCCCAAATAATATGATTAGCGATGTCTTAAAAAAGTGGGAAAGTATTGCAACTTCGTTGCCTTTTTTTCAATAGCAACCTATGTAATTTTGTATATAGAACAACTAGTGAAAATATTGTAGAATAATTTTTCAGTCGCATATCTTAATTTTAAGTTAGTGGAAAAACAATTTTTAGTGCCTTATTATGATGATGATGAATTCCTGAAAAATGTAGATTATTCAAAGCTCGTTATGACCTCAGTCTAATTGTGTTTATAATTATGTGCTTTGCAAACTCTACATTCTCTTTATTAAATTATCTCTGTTGTATTTGTTTGTAGGACATACATTCCCCTTCCATTACTTATTCTGAATAAAACAGTCAAATTTTTTAAAATAACACCTTAGACCGCTGCCTAATTTCAAATATTTTGATATGGAATTCTAACTCAAGAGGTGAAATAGTCTTACTCCTAGGTAGGCAATGACAAAGAATAATATTAATATTGTCTTTAGCTTCCTCTTCAAAGGGCAGAGAAAATCGCCATGTCTTATGCTAGGGTTGGTCACCTAGCGCCCTAACTGCTTTTCTAAGCACGATGATGTAAATGTGGTATCCTAACAACGATCCCAACCCTTTACAAAAACATTTATGAAATTAAAATACATAAACTCTTGAATAAACTATTATACTATTTCAATAAATTAATTGTTATTAAATAAATAAATAAATAAATAATTATTTTACCGTTTATAAGTAGTAATTGTTTATATTATAATAGTTCACTTTAAATATGCCTATTATTTTGTTAATCCCGCTAGTTTCTAACAATCTTTCCAATTGGAATCATAAAATCATTTTTCTATTCTTAATTGACAATTAAATGTATAAATTTTTAATTTTATTTACTATTACAAATATAAATTGTGGAGGATAGTAAAATTGAAAATATAAATTTTTTTTTTTTTTAATAAAAAATGATTCTTTGGAATTCAAGCCAAGGTCCCAGTACCGAATTACAACCATTTTTCCAAAGGAAAATATAATATCATATGATTGTTTATTGTGATAACATCACAATTCTTCTTTCTTACTAAAATTTTTCAATGCGCACATGTTTCCTGGCGTTTTTTTATAATTTTTTTATTTTGAGCATGATTTAAATGACAAACTGACGGACACGCCTTTTAGTGATATGCAAAGAGATTCAAAAACCTTAATTTTAGGGTTTAAATTCAATTCACAATAAAAGAGAGTAAAATTTTTACGTACCCTAATCACTCTTCTTTCTTCTTCCTTATTTATATAAAAAAAAAAAAAAAAAAAAAGAAATAAAAAACCCAGTCGCCCTTTTTTTGACAATTTGACAGCAATAGGGGAAGAGATTCTATTTTATATGGCAACCAAGCAAGTTTATCTCCTACCTAGTCAAGTCCACAAAAATAAATCCAATTTTTATGATTATTAATATAATAATATAAAATTTTACGATTAATATACTTCCATTTATTGATTCTTTCATTCAACAATATTGGCACTTTTTTTTAGATAATAATAATAAAGATATTTATTACGTTTTTTTTATGCGTACTGTATGATGATAGAAATATAGATTTTATAATCGAAAATGATTTCAAAAATGTAATAAAAAATCTCCAGCAAGTATTTTTTTTTTTCATATTGAATAAATTTTTCATTACGTTATTTAGTGCTTTGAGAAAAGGAGGGGAAATAAAATAATTAAATTGTAACTTTTTCTAATGTTAATCAGGACTCGTTAGGCTTTGCTGTTTATATATTTTCATGTTGCTTTTTAGAACAAGGAAATTTAAAATGCTTTATTAATTTACCTTAGAGTGTGTAAATTAGCTTGTTATTTCTTGTTCGAAGGTAGGCAACCCAAATGACGATTAATTGCTCCAGAGTTCGAGAGCAGCGGTTCCCAGTCCGGTAGCTTTTGAGATCATTTCCGGTGAATAAGATAAGTTAAAAATAACTTAAATTATTTTATATGGAAAGCATATTTTAAAATACTTTTACACAAAAAAAATTTTTAAATCACGTTAATTTGTTATTCACACTGAAATTTGTATGTTTTTTTTTTCGAATTAGTAGCTCAATGGATAATTTTAGCTTCAAAAGTAGCTCACACTCTGATTAAGATTGGGGATCACTTACAGAGTATCACACATGCCCATTTCTAGATTGCACAATACACATGCGTGGTTGGCTCTGGAATAACTTTGAGGCAATTAATCGAAAGATTCATTAGTGAGTTGGATATTTTTTTGCTTATTTTTCAGTAAGAAAAACGAAAGAATTAATGCACACCAAGGAACCAAAAAACAGATCGAGATTATGATGATAAAATTTGGTTCATGTTTCAAATAGAAACCTAATTCATATGAGTCATAATTATTTGAAGTGATTACACAATTACAATTACCTTTTTCAACTGTTGTTAGTAGAGAGTGTAATTTGTATTTAAAGGCATTCATTTGTAACTTAAAGATTTACTATCCAGAAGACATTTATTAAAAAATTGGTTCATTTTTCAATAAGGGGTAACAGTAAACATTAATAAATAACCTTTAAGAAGTTTACATCAGAAAGAGGAAAGGACTTACCTGAAACAAAAGAAAATTAATTACTAATTACATCTAATAAAAAATGTTGTATTTTATAATTGTAATGGGAGTTTGAAAGTAGCTTGAGTGTAAAATATTATAAAGCTCATAGACATTCAAACCAAAACCTCTATATTAATTTTATTTACTATAAGAAAGTCATCAGTCACTCAAAAACATTTAGGGAAATACCTCTTCCAAGTTCCAAAACTCTTGGTCTGAGGGGACTGGGTATATAAGTAAAACCAAATACATACTTACTTTTCAAATCAAAATCAAATAATTACCATATCCAAAAAATACCCCATATATAAAAGAAATTCAATTTCAGAGGGGTCATCAAAAATGGTCAATAGAAGCAAGTGTTCCATTTATTAGAATGACGAGTTTTACTGTATTTTGAATTGATTGATATTAATCCAGAGGGGGTTAATTATTGATTTCAAATAATTATTCCTTTGGGACATCCATTAGAGTTTCACTCTTATATGACTTAATCAAGAGAGAGTTTATTTAAAATGAATCATAAACTTTATTCCCTGCTCCTAAAGCAAAAAACCGGGATTCGAAACTTATTATAGTTTTGTAGCTGTAAAAGGGATATGGTACAGGAAAATATTGTCCTGCGGATAATTTCTAAAAAAAAAAAGAAGCCGGAAACTCTGGAAGAGGAACAAAGTTCTCTGTTGATAAGCAAGGTCAAGCAATGCTTAACCGCGGATGGGTAGACACGAGTGTTATCTGATTATTTAAGAATATACAAATTGACATTCTAAACCTCTGCAGCTGAAAGAGTATAAAATAAAAAAATTATATTTCTAAAAAAATAATGAAATATTTTGAATAGAAAAAGAACTCGATGATAAAATTTAATTAAACTCCAAATTCGTTTTTTTTTTTTTTTTTTTTTTTTGCTCCAAATATCAAATCCGGGAAGAGGAACAACCGAGGAAAAAAATAAATTTTAATAGAGAGGAAAATGGTCAAAAGGTTTGAGATTAGTTCTCAAATCAGTAGTAGGCGAATTGCGACCACGAGTTACTCTCTCCCCTCTCATCAAGAGCCAGGCTTCTTTTTTCCTCTCCAGTCGCCGACAATCTCGGGATCTAGATTTTGGAAGTCACATGAAGTCAAAAGAGATGTCCCAATAATAATAAATAGCATTGAAAAGACGTAAACATTTTCATTAATTAATTAAGATTATTTGAATTCCACATTCAATTGGTATCTCTCTTTCTCTATCCCTTCTTTCCTATTAGGCTAATCACAGAGCCACAGAAGAGAGTTTAGTTTGTTATAACATCAAGTTGGGTGAGAAATAGGAATGAAAAGTTTTTGAGAAACTCTCAGATGTCCAATGAATGGATTAAGAGTTTATTAATCTTTTATTAATATTGAATAGGGGAAAAAATTAAAATTGCATTTCGAATCTTTTTTCTCATTAATAACTCTTGGCATTCCTTCCCTCTTGGAAAGTCAAGGCTCTTGTTAAAAATATATCGCCATTGATACTATTAATAACACTAACCAAACTGCATTTGAAAACGAGTATAATTTTTTTTTTTTTTTTTCTAAAAAAATGCAATTTTTTTTTTTTTATATTTTAAAACATTTGTAACATTTGAAACAGAATCAAACGCCCTACAATTTATTTAATAGTGGCCTGTTGATAGAAATAATAGTTTAGGCCATTTATTTATTTAAATTAATTAGTAGCCAATATAATAAATTTTTGTCGCTCAGGACGGGAAGCGAACCAATGGAACATGAAGCCAGACCTCTAGCTCTGCATCAAAAGAACTAAAAAAGTTTTTTTTTTTTTTTCAATAAGGTCATCGAAGGTGGGGAACAAATTTGGAATTTTACGAATCGTAGCTGATGGCTGATGAACTGATCTGTCATCCTATTCTTCTTTTTTTATTTATTTTACTTTTGGTTCAGAGTCCATAAAGATTATAAAAATCCCACTTCGTTCTCTTAAAGGTAAGAAAGGTTGTGTAATGTGCTGTTACACCAGATTTTTGACATCGAGCATCCTTGCTAGTCTTTTCACAATTTTATATTACTTTTTATTTTTGTTTGTGTTTATTAATCAATTATCAAAATTATAAATTATATTATTATTATTATTATTTTATCAAAGTGTATTAGATATATATTTTACTAATATTAAACATCTCTTATATATATAATCCATCATACGTATGTTTTTCTTTTTAAAGTGTTTTTCATATAAATTTATTTTAAAATCAAGTTTTCTTATGCAAATATAATTTGGAAACCTTTATTTATAATATTTTAATTTATAAATGTTATTTTATAATATTTATTTATAAGTATATAACTTTTGTAATATAATTTTATTTTTGTTTATTTTTCATATATACCCAAATGTAAACTTTGGGTAAAATGTAAGGCCTTGAAGCCCAACATAAATAAATAAATTAAAAAAATAAAAAAAAATTTTTAAAAATGTAATTAAATTTAAAAAATTTGATAGCTTTTTCTTTTATTTTAGGTCATTTTCGGCTGCTGAGGGCATTATGATTATATAAACATTCAATGATAATTTAAAGAAAAATCAGTCTATCCTAGATTCAATTCTATTTGACATAGCTTATGGTCTTTGTGGCTGTAGTTCTTCTCTCCGGGACCGCCCGCCGGTTAATTTCATAGTTATATTTTGTTACCATGGATACCATTTTCCTTTCTTCTTAAAATCTGAAGAGGAAAATGATTAATACGTCTTAAAGATAATTTATTATATGTACAGCCAATGTAATCGAAATTGGGAGAAATTTGCCAAAAACTAAAAAAAAAGTACATTTGTAAAGTATTAGTACTAGTTAACGAATTTTATTCAAAAGCTTCGAGTGTACCTAGCTTAAATATAAGTTTGAACCTCCTTTCGTTTTTGAGAAATCTTGTTCCCACACATAAACACACAGGCATACTATTTTGCGAGACCAATTTTTTTTAGACTCAGCGATCCTCAAAACGTCTATATCCGTTGAAATCTCGACATCAATTTTTTTTATGGTGGCAATACTTTCCCTATACTCTATATTAGATATATAGCTAAGAGAAAGTATAAATAACGATCTAAAAAGTCGCTACAAGATTGTGAATTAATGGTGACTTTATTATTTACTATTATTATGTTGGCGGCTGAGATGTTTTTGTTGGACTAAATATTTATTCTTTTAGTGATTTTCGGTAATTTATTGTAGTGGTGGATTCCTGAAGCCTGGTATAATTTCTAAATTTATAATTGTATTAGATTTTGTTATTAGTCTTCCCTTTCATTATTCATATTTAATAGTTTTTTTTTATGTGCCTATTTTGAATGCATTCGGTTAAATCAGGCCTTTCAAAAAATTCCTTTCAAAGTGAAAGTGATCAAAGTCTTTTGAAAATGATTTTATATAGAGGTGACATTTAATCGTATAGAATAGGAATATACTATTATTGAAAGAGATTTACACTGATAAAAAAATAATTTTTTTTTTTAAGATAAGAGAGATTATTTTTTTTTTAAATAATCTATTATTAACAAAATGTCGATTTATTGATTAAGAATATCTCTCTCTCTCCTTGGGTTGACCTATAGGACCGAATGATGTTCAAGGTGGGGGTTTGATATAGATTTTTCAAAAATTAACTTGACTCTCACTTTATTTCAAGAGGAGGGGAAAATAAAAAGTTTCAAACAAACATTTTATGAGATGTCGAACTTTTCAATATTTTCATTGGGAAATAAAAACTGCAAAGACACAGTTTTTTTTTTTTTAACTAAAAGAAAACTTTGATTTTTTTTTCTTGAAGGATCTCAATTGTTTGATATTGAAAATTCCAATGAAGCATATATCCTTTTTTTTCGGAGAATTTACTAATTATGAAAATAAAGGCTTACAAACAAATATAGATGTTTTCATTAAATGGAAAATCTAAAGCAGGGATTATAGGGTATTTTTAGTACCAATATCCAATATGGATTAGTAAAAGACATACGGAACCCAAGATTTCCACGAATTGTTGTTTACATCATTTTGTACTAATATTATTTGTCATGTTTTACGAATCAAATAAATAAAATTAATGGAATTGATCACAAAGGTAACGATATTAGCCTTTTAACGAGAACGGGTTTCATTAAATATTTTAATTCCTAACTCCGTAAATTAACAAAGTTTGAACAGCAAAATTTTTTATTTATTTATTTAAAAAAAAAAAAAAAAAAGGAAAAAAAGATTAGGGAATACAACACATAATTTTCTCTAACCTAAATTAAGGAAGGCTGTGTGATGTGCTGTCACGCCAGATTTTTTGCTTCGGCTCTCCTAAAATAATTTTATATTATCTTTTATTTTTAAAGATTTTCTTTTGTCTGTATTAATGAATTATTAATATTATTTTAAAAAAAATTAATTTAGTTTAAAAACTAGAACATATCCTCTTGATTAGATAAGGGAAAGTGATGTTATGTGATATCACACCTAATTTTTTGTGTTAATATGTTTTTTCTTTATTGTAGTATATCAGTTCTCGAGAGGTAAATAGTAATTGTTTATACTGAGGATTCTCTTACTCCCTGGTGAAGAACAAGGAAGACACCTACCCCACCTTCATTTAAGCTTTAACAATACATACTGATACAATGGATGCAAGCCCTTTATATGTAACTACAAACTGACTAATGAGAATAGTCGATGTAGCGGCTCGGTTTTTATTTGATAGGAATTAGGATTATGGGAAAAAGGACTATTACGGGACCGTTTATATATATATATATTTACTGCACTTAAAGCAGGAGAGAAAATTTGAAAATATTCCTATTTCTTCAACTTTCAAAAATATAATTTGCTCTACTCTTATTCTATTTTTGTATTCTATGCCTGCGCTTTCTTAATTTTATATATATAAAACTTGCTAGTTTTTCGCAAAAATTTTTTATATCCATGTTCATTCATTTCCTTTCATACTCTTAGGGGTTTTGTCGATTGACGCGGAGGAGGGAAGTGAAGACAAGGGACAAAAATTAATGAACTAAATGGCCGGAGGGAAGAGCAACCAATATATTTGTTGACAAGCAAGGCTAAACAACGCTGAACCTCGGATGGGTGGCCCCGAGGCCTGCCGTAATCGATATTATACATTTTCAATTAAACATATGTAATTGCAAAACTCTAGATGGCCCCTGCAACCGAAAAAAAAAGTATAAATGAAATAAAAATAAAAAATGAACCGAATCATATCCTGCATTAATGAAAATAGGTGAATATACAACTCTAATAAAATGTAAACAGGGGCGTATTTAGGTGAGGACGAATAGTCACCCTCTCCCGCCCCAAGTCATCCGAGTCCCTCTTTTAAAGAATCATATAATTCTGTAAAAAAAAAAAATTTAAAAACTTAAGTCATTTTCTTTAATTTTTCTTTTAAAATTAATTAATGAATAAAGGCGATCCTTTTACCTCTCTTCACGCTTTTAGGGATTAGATACGCCACTGAAGGTAAAAGATTTTTTTTTTAAGAAAATTTCTTCTAAATGGTGAATATATTAATAATGATTTCGATTAACAATCAAATAATTAATTTATATATTAAATAAATATTATTCATTCGAAGCGAATTACTGTCTTTTTTTAAGTCCCTTCGGCATCTGGGCCCGAATTTAAACGAGATATATTAATTACGATACATGTAATCCAGGATATTTATTTATATCAATCGGTATCCAAATGATTTATATAAATTTTCATCGGACTGCCTAGGATCCGAACCACACCCCTTGGCTTTTAAGGTTATCAATATTGACAATGTCAATATCTTTAACTATAGTCAATTAAAAATTAATAAATTGATCTCATGTTCCCGAAGTTCATTTAATTAACTTTTGAAATGTTTGTGTGTATTTGAGAAAGTATTTTGATCGCAAAAAATAGATGTCGAGACTATTTAAATATTCTTTTATTTTAATACTCAGAGAAACTCTACATTAATATTCTCTGAGCATGAATGTGTGCTTGTTGTAATTTGGTTTCTCAGAAACGAGTAGAAGGCACAATTCCTACCAAAACGTTATTTTCAAAAGGATGAGATCAAATCACTGCTGAACTTTCATTTCATTTCAAATAATAACATTCCAGCGTTCAATATTTATTTAAATATTAAGGATTTATATATACGACATTAACAGGTATGGACATGTATGTAGCCCTAGGCCTATATATGTTTTATAAAAAATTTTCTAATTCAAATAAAGATGGCATGTCGGAGAGAAGATCTTTGTTAAATAAATTCAAGTAAAATACTAATTTCTTTTGAATAATATTCTTTAGTTTTATGTAAAAAAATTTTGTATTATATTACCTTTCGTGAGAGAAGTTAATAATTAAGATCAAAATGGCCTAACAACACAAAATTAGTATAGCCAATGGTGACGAACTCATAGCATAGTACATATGACCTGTTAAAAAAATGGGTAAGATAAAATTTGCAAAAGAGAAATTGGCAATTTAGCTGGAGGGCATTTAAAGTTCGACACCACTGACCAAGAATTCTTAAATTAATAATGTGAATTATTAAATTCCTAAAGAGAATTATAAGTGAATAATTAGTAATAATGAATTAAAATACCTAAGTAAAATGATTGAGAAACAAGCAGAGGTAAAGATGAGCAGACCGTTCACATTATGGTTGACTACAAAATGAAAACGCAATAGATTGTTTACGAAGAACATGGTGGGTTGTTACTTTTCAAGTGTTCCTCCTCAAATGACCGTCTTCTCTTCCACGTAGCGAATTTTGGCGCCAAAGATTTCACCATTTGATTGGCTATTTAGTCAGATGGACTAAAGAAATAGAGAAACAGGAGGAGAAGGGGGAAGAGAGTGATAAAAAAATTAAATTAATGAAAAACAAGGAATGGAGGGGAGGGGATTCTGATTTTTGAGAGTCGAGTCTTGCCGTGTCATAGGAAATTTTTATTTTAAGCAAGTAAATCCTGGACAAAAGAACAAAACTTGTTATAGGATTGAAAATATTAGTTATGTCATATTCTTGATATAAATTAGGAGGCTACTCTTCTCCATCCTTTAGTTAATTAGAGAACAAAAAGAAAACCCTAAAAATATTAAATGACCCTATTATAATAATAATTACAAATGGTAGTAGGTGAAAAAAAGAATATTAATTTTTCCTTCTTATCCTTTAATATTGTTTATATTTTTCATGCTTTATTTTGCATATAACTCCTTTTTTCTTTTTACTTGCTTTTTCTTCTGTTTTTTTTCCTTCTCTCTTATTTTAATCCCTAAAGTAATTTCAACTTCTTTATATACATTGTATATTTCTACATCACTAAATCCAAGCATATTGTGTATGCATATATTAATCAGTTGTATGTATCTTTAGAATTAATATCACAAGTAATGTATGATTCAAATAAAAACACAGAGAAGAAAAAATAATTTTTACAGAGATTCCATCTTATTTATCTTTTGTTTTATTTTTTCATATTTCATCATAAGATAGAGTTTTGTGAAATATAAATATTGCCATAAAATGTTGTTGTTTTAATCGAATTTATCCATTAGTAGGGAAAATATTATAATCGTGCCTCTTCGAGGTTTTTCAATATGTCTGTCCATCTGTCAGTCTCTGGACAAATACTGTTGAAAGGATCTTTATGAAAAAATTCCATATTTAATCTTCAGTCATAAATATCTCATATTATTAGAGACAAGATTATTTCTTTAAAAATATTATATATAACGTTTCGATCTCTATAGAGGTTTTTTGTAATAAAAAATTCCCTTTAAATTGTTTATTTGGAAGAAACAAATTAGCTTTTATTTACTAAAAATTGAGAATTATATAAAAATTAGTGACAGCCGCACAATGCACAACACACAACCCCCCAAATGAAAATCTTGATTACGCTACATGCTTTTACGTCATTTCAATGAAAAGATACAGATACGTAAAAGTGTAAAAAAATAAATATATAAACTCATTAGAGTTAATCGCGTAAATAGAGACATCTAGTTGAAAGTGTTGAATATTTTTTTTAATGAAATGATTCTGAATATAGGGAACGTAA
The DNA here is from genome assembly GCA_010014785.2 of Anisolabis maritima. Taxonomy (NCBI): domain Eukaryota; kingdom Metazoa; phylum Arthropoda; class Insecta; order Dermaptera; family Anisolabididae; genus Anisolabis; species Anisolabis maritima. Next base: position 15,981 of record JAAAKE020170788.1, on the reverse strand, counting down.
ATTTTCTCGCTGGTTCACTTAGAATCATTTTTGCATTCTCAACACTTTGCGGTTTTAATAAAAATAATAATATTATATATACGTAGCTACTGTACGTAGTCATGTAATATTATCCACTCAAATTAAACAAGTCGTGTCATATTTTAAGCAAATAAGATGATTTAATGAAGATTACTTGCAGTGGAGTGTAAAAAAGAAAATAAAGAGAGAATTTCATTCATGTATATATATATAATGAAAAACTCTAAGCCTATTACGTCATATTTTTTATTTAAAATTAAAGAGAGGGAATAAAAAAAAGTAAATATATAACTTGAAAATATCAATATATAATAGCATTTTAAAAAAGTTTTAATCCAAAATAATTATATACCTGGTGTTGGCAAAGTTTAGTATTTTACCAAATCGAGATTCCAATGAGTGCAAAAAATTGTTCTATTCATTTTTAAATGAAGAAAAATGAAGTTTAGCTTTTAGCTATACTTCATTTTTCTACCTCTACGATTATTTTTGTGACACAAATTATCCGTTGTTATTTATTCAAATTAATTGGTCGTCAATATTATTAACATAAATTAAATAATCGCTCGGGACGGGAAGCGAATCTTAGCTCTGCTACAATAGACAAAGGGGGTTATTGGTTATTGGTCCAAAAAAAAAAAAAACTATTTTGTTACATGTCGATTTTCCATTCCATATTATTTATTTTATATTTTAATTATTGACACAGAATAAGGTTAAAATTTTTAACCGAAACTGTATTTTGACTTCAACTAGTCGGCCTACAAATTATATTACGGTAATAAAAAATTTCAACAAATTGTTTATAGAAGATAAACCATCTTCAACATAGTTAGTTTAAAATTAAAATATTATTTTATTAATAAGTAGATTATGTAAAATATAACTAGAATATTACATTAAATAATCTCCTTAACTTAATCATATTAACTAATTTATATTATACTAGAGGTTAAAAAATGGTATTCCATAGTTTAATGGATACCAATATCAGGTAGGGAGGCAATAATTAATTTGAAAATTTGTAATTAATGGGTATTTATTATAAAAAATTAAAAAAAGATAAATGGTATTCCAAAACATTCGTTATTGATTTTGTTAAAAGATGCTGAGGTTAAATTTAAAATTTCCTACCGATTGAATAAAAAATGTTTATTCCTATGGATGCTAAAATCAAAAAAAGAAAAAGCTCAAAATACTCTCTTCCCCCCTCCTTATCTTTATCTTTCCTATGCGAATAAAATAAAATATTCCTGGTCTATAGTTCCCTGGAAGCCAAAGGACGCAAATAATGTTATTAATTCCATTATACAAGCGATAAATACATTATTGATTATAATATGGAAGATCAAAACAATCCACGTTACGTATATTTAAGATATATAAATATATTTCCATAATTCCCATTTCATCCCGAATTAATTAATATTTACATATGGCTACAATAACAATTATAAGCTTAATTTTACAATTTAATATCGATGGAGTGGGAGAGTATAACTGAAACCTCAGATATAGTACAATGGGGAAGTAATTAAATTGTACACATGTGATCGGTAGCATATAATCCGCTTCGAGAAAAATAATCCAATACGATATGGAAATTAAAGCAAACTAAACGATTATGTGAATAGCAAAGGCCTAACTCTTATTTCTTTCTTTGCATTTTGGGAAACAACTTCATATATAGAGAGAATGTGAGAGGAGGAGGGGGGTTTAAATCATTAAACATTTTCAAACAATAATTAGAAACTTGAATGGATATCATACTTTTTGTTTTTTGTTTATATAATTATTATGTAGCTATCTCTCAATTTCGTTAGCATATAATCAATTTCAAAATTATCATTCTATAATATTTTAATAAATGAAATCAGATATCCAATAAATAATTGTTTCCTATGATAAGAGGGAAATTGCTAAACTAAACAATCATTATTTCTACATTTTGTTTTGGTAAATATAAAACTAGATGACAAAATCATTTGGTTTAAATGGAGGTGGGAGGAAGAAGAAAACTAGAAAATTATCCCGTCCAACTTTCTATGAGTCGGTGCTAGGAAGGCGTCCTGAGACAAGATTTTTGGGGCCCTTCAAACAATCAAATAAATTAATTAAATATATTGCGAACTACGAACATTATAAAATAAGAGCTCTACCTCTGCTCTAAACGAGAGAGAAGCAAAAATTTTACGAAAGGTCACAAAAAAAAAAAAAAAGATAAAAATCAATAGTATAACAATTGAGTTATGTGACAGTTCTTTGAAAAAGTAAAAATAAAATGGAAGCAATAATTAGTTATCAAGCAGCAACAAAAAATAATATGTATTCTTTCGGATCATGTAAAAATAAAGTAAATGCGACTTTCCTATTCCTTATTAAAACCATTAACAAATAAACTACTGGTAGTAATTAATTGTAATTTATCCATTAAAAATAAACAATAGATCTGCCCCTTAGAGTAGAGGCAAATTCTGGTTTTAGGATCCAAGAATCCGTAAGTAATTCCCACCTCATCCTGAGCGTTAAAATAATTGAAATTGAATATCAGTATAATAAAAATACTACGTAAAAAAATTATCTTCGAGCTTCATTAAAAAATAAGAATATAAAAAAAATTTAGTATTATCCTAATTATATTTTAAATAAAAAAATTAGTGAAGATTTGAATTAATATTTTGCCTTCTTTAATAAACAATATTCAATTATTATGTTAACCTGGCAATTTTTCTTTTGCCATCGAACTATATATTTGATTTTTATTCTATTCTTTTTTTTTTAGGGCAAGCTTGATTTAATTTACGTTGTTAAATAGAACCCCACTGTTGTCTATGCATCTGCCTTTCTTCTCTTTCTATTCCCTTGATATATATATAAATAGAGGTTATTTTATCTTTATCTGCACATTCAATTTATAAATTATTTAGTTAATTTTATCCTTCTAAATATATTTTTATTTTGTTCAGTCATAATTTTGAATCCCCCGCCCCCCCTTATTTTTGATATAATCTATCCCTCTTCTCGTACCATATTTAAGGATTTTGGGTTTAAACCCTACCAAACCCTTAAAAACGTTGTAAATTTTAGAGATAAAAACAACGAAAAAAAAATTCAATTTCGGTGAGGCCCCATATATGACAAAGAATAAAAAAAGAAAATAAATTTTCTAATAGTCTCTTCCAAAGGAGTTTATCCAACCATATTATCTTAGTCCTACGAAACTTAATTAATTCTTTGAAGAAGAAGAGTAGGAGGAGGTGAATGCATGGCGGTTTGATAAGTCGATGACTGATAAGAGAAAGCTTAGGTGAAATTATTTCTGATATTTGCTCTTTCTCTAGAGCAGAGGGTCCCAACCTTTTTCTTTTTATTTCTTCTTTTCAGTAAATTGTAGAATATAATTCCCCCCCTTTCAAAAAGATGGCAGTAAAAAAAATAAATAAAAAATAGTGGGAATGATAAGTTTTTTTTTTTTTTTTTTTTGTAAACATGAATAATTAAATAAATAAAATGGTTAGGTTAAACGATCAGGTTAACCTTAACGAAACAAAATTCAATTAAAAATATAAATAAATAAAAAAAATATCACCCTCTTATTATAAATTGAAAAAAAAGTTTATAATGAAAATTATCTTATTTTATTAAGCATCTCGATTCCCCCCTCCCTGAAAATCCCCATCTGCTCTAGAGGCATATATATACAAAATAATAATATCGTGCAAATTTGGGTAAAAAAAAATCATATCAAACGCTTCTCGCAAATTCCATATCAATTTAAAGATTCAAATTTTAATTGGTTTATTAAAGAAAAAGTTGGTAGTGGAATAATTCTCTAATTATTTCGTCAGATCGATCGATATCATTTCATTTTCCATTAAGCCCTTTATATAATTATATATCTAGATCCAATCTAAATTGTAGATACTATTATTATATTGTGAAACAAACATCTCTGGACGACATTATTTTGCTCTTCTAATTGGTTTCTAAAATGGATGGTGGTGTTCTAAAGTATTAAATATCGTAACTCACCCCTGTGAGGCATTAGATGTATATGTTTTCCCCGATTTGTGAGAGGGGAGGGGAAGCAAGCAAGTAGCAAGGAAGCAATACGCTTGGGTGGAAACATGTCTAAGCAATATAAGCCTTTTGGGTGTGCACACAAGTTGGTTGGTTTGGTTGCCTTGCTAAGTTCTGTCACCAACAACTCTATCTCTAAATAGCTCTAATAACAGCAGCGAATCGTAATTAAATATCTTACACACTGTCAAGAATTGAAACTGAATGAGATAAGAATTATTATGATAATCCGAGAAGCAATGAAGATGAGAGAAGAGGAATTAACGTAGGAATCTTAAAAGGAAAAATTTTAAAATGTTTCTGTCTTAATGACACAGATTGAAAAAAATTATTAATTTTATTTTGGAACGTCTGTAAAAATATTTTTACTTTAAAATTTGAAAGTAATGGGAGAGTGTATTCTGATGAATGAATGGAAAAGAAAAGTAAATTTGGAATTCTGATCCTATCCCTTAGAGAAGAGGTTAACGTTTTGATAAGGGTTAGTTGTTCGCTTCCTGACCTTAATTTAAGTAAATAAAGATCTGAAGTTGCAAGTCAACCATCTTTTTACACCTAAATCCACTACAGTCAAGAAAAATGTTATTTTATAGAATGGCAAAACTAGCGTAGGTAAAAAGTTACCTGGCATTTAATAAACATAAATTAGTTGCAATAAATTACTAATCAACCGTAGAAAGAATTTGTTTATTGTATTATTTTTTCCAAGATTTTGGTCTTTTCGACAACTTAGGTCATATACACTTTAAACGATGTATACATATGTAGTATACAACGATACAAATTATCAATTTATATCCCCATGTCGTTAATCTAAAAAGTGGCCTATTCCTTCCAAAGGACGGGGTGACACAGCAACTCCTTCTCCTCCGCTCAATTGTGGTGGGATCCAATATTCCAAACATGGGCATGGTTGAGGATTTATTTACATTAAATATTTTTATTTAAAGAAAAAAAGTCCGGGATGCGAATACTGATCTCCTGTGCAGAATGACGACACCCAACCGCCTCCTCCAGAGACCTCCCGAGAATTATTTATTATTTATAATAATAATAATAATAATAAAATAAATAAATCATAACAATGATTTTTCATTATAATATTAATGAGAGAAAAATCAAAAATAGAAATACCTCTCTATTTTATTGAATAGATGTCAAAAATTTAAAAAAATCTCACGTTCATGGGAAATTCTAAGTGTGCTCTGTGAACACTTACAAATCCCTCTCATTCGTTTTCTGTTGGTTTAATATAATTTCCAGAAAAATTTTTTATTCTTTTAGAAATATCATAGAAAACTCTATTTTGAAATTCACCTTATAGTTACAAGAAATGCTTTAAGATAAATAGAATAAATTGAAACAAAATATGAGAATAATTAATTGACTTATCGATCAATCTACAGTAGAATAATTAGAATACGTGAGTATATAAGAGGGAGAGAGAAAATATTAAATACTTATTGACGATGAATAGAGAGAATATTTTATAAGGTTTATGTTAACATTATAAGTGAAAAATGATGTGTAATTTAATTTACTGTTGGCAAGTAAACAAAATATAATTTCCCTTTGGTTAAAAATAACTATAATTAAAATTAATTAATTATCTTGCCATTTTATGTCCACGCCCTGCGGGGTCAGTCCAAGAATTGTAAAAATTGGAAACAGTGAGAGAAATGATCGGCCTCTAATAAAGATAAAGGGGAGGGAAGGGTGGAAAGAATAAACACTCGAGTTGAAGGTCAGATAGGACATTTCTCTAATTATATCCACAAAAAAAAAAAATTTGAGGTAAAAAATGGCGGTTCCATAACCCGCCCAAACAATCACAAAGAAGAGACTATGGCCAGAGCTTTTTTCTTGTTGAAAGTTTCAATTAATGGAATTAATATAAAAAATTATTATATTTAATCAAAAGAATGAAACATTTAAGATGAAACGATTTGAGCATATTTGTTCCATATCATTAAATCTAGAAGATCAAACCAATAATAATAAACAACAAAAATTACCAAATGAAAGCCTCAGAGCAAAGAGGGGAAATGTATGCTCTGCAGATTCAAGCTATATGAGTGCGCTCGACTCTGAGAGATTACCCAACAAACATGTCCAGACCTGAGGCATTCAAGAGAGGCAAGTGAATTGTTCGGGAGTAAAAACTAATATTATATCGAAAGAAAAAATTAAAAAAAAAAAAAATAAGTAAAAGCAAAAATGGAATTCGAATTTTAATTATAAAAATAATTCACATCCCTAAGACATTAGCTAGATTGGGATGAGGCAATGATTATGAATTTTTAATTCAATAACTGTGAAAGCTACTTGACTATATTTATTCTCATTTACTATTTATGTCTTTAAATAGATTATATTATACTTGTATAGGCCTAATTAATATTTGTTTTATTCCAGCATTAGCTAGCAATAATTACGTGTACGTATTTAATATAAGATAAATAGTAAATTTTTATCAAGGAACTATTTTTATGCTTAACTAATATTTAAATAAAGAATTAATATAAGGAGTGAAATGAAATTTACCTAAAATTGCCTTGAAATTTAGAAGAAATTGCGACTTTTTTGGGGAGCGTAGCGCAGAGAGGTCCGCCATCACGGGGAGCCATGTTGCTTATGAAGATAAGAATAAACCATTCAAAATTTTGACAAGAGATGTGCTTCTTTTATCAGAGCCGACGCTCAACTGAGCTCTCCCTGAGCTCAGCTATTGGAGACGGAGCAAATTTTGGCGCCAAAAGAGGCTTAGACTCGGTCACAGGCTGCGCCCCCTCCTCTCTACTAGATTGGGTTCTGATTGGCCTAGGCACCTTGAGCTCTATAGATATAGGAAATTGGCAAAAAGTCAACTTATTTCATTTTAAAAGCTATATAAAGAATGAAGAAAATTATTAGAAATAATAAATCGTTTTATATAATTATATATTATTTTTTGAATTGCAAAAAAATTATAAAAAAAAAATCCCTGCACTTTTTAAATGAATGAAAAAATTATTATTTAAAGATTGTTTGATAAAAAAAAATTAAAATTTAATTAAAATACACTTCATGCAAAATCTATATTTTACCAAAAAGTGAATTTTCTACTGGTCTTTGTCTATCGGTTTAGATCCAAACTTTTAGTCTTCATCAGGATATTAATATGTTTTAGAAGAATTAGAGAATTTCTAATTATAATAGATTGTAGTTATACTGTTTTCGGGATGCTAGAGAGATAAGAAAAGAGCCCTAGGGCGTGCTCTCCTCTCTTCAATGATTTAGATTAAATTGACTGTATATATAATAAATTAGAAAATTTTAAAGAGGTATTAAACATTTTCCACCTCTACATAGTGTGGGACCCTCATTTTAATAATCCCACAGAAAAGTTAGAACTCGTTTCAATGGTAACAAAATATAAATATATTGATAATAAACGAAATTTAATTGCCAATTTAAATTTTTTTTATAATTATAAATATTTTTCTTGAAGTGAAAAAATTGTTAGTACCACTATTTACCTCTGAGGAGCTGAGATACTACAATAAAGAAAAAATATATCGACACGTGGTATGAGAGCATATCACATTACTTTCACAGATTGATTTATAAATTCTAAAAGTCCTAATTCTTTAACTTTTTAACTCGATTGGTTTTTAAAAAGATTCATTATTATTTATTCAAATTTTATTTTATTTTAAAAGATTTTTGTTTTTAAATATTGTGTTTTTATAGAATAGTAGAAACTCAATTATCCGGACTAATTTGGTAGTTTGGATAATCAAATAGAAATTTTAAAAAATCAACAAAATAGAAACAAGTTTTCAATCGAACCCCAGGGCTCTTTGCAACCGGATAATTGAGTTTCTAGTTTATCGAAAGAGATTTTTAATTTAAAAAAAAATTAATTTGCACTATGAGAATTATAAACGAATATTTTTCTCTAAATTTTACAAATATTATCAACTTGCTTTCTAAAATTGCAACTTTTTTTCTTCATTTTTATTAAAAAAAAAAAACATTTATTTGTTTGAATATTTGTTAATTAATTTAAACAATTAATTATTCATTAAAAAAGCTCATGATTTAGCAGGTCCAAAAGAGAGACGTTTCCCTGGATAGGAGGGGTAAATATCAAGTAATAATCGATCCAGCGATATTCTAAATCTATAAATAATTTCTCTATTAATACGAACATCATTTTGTTCCTGAATTAGAAAAATCTAAAACTTTTCAGCTCTCTGGAAATTCTTTTATAGAAAATGTCCAAAATGATTTTGTGAATAGAATATAATTTCGAATATTTATAAATGGATTTAAAAATGAAAAATGATTGTCGGATAATGAATGCAATTCAGACGTGTTCATGTATTCTCAAATATTTCATATTACATTTCTTCGGATAAAAGAAAAAAAAATGCAACAAACGTTTCCAATGCACATCACACTCATCATCAGGGCGTGAATAATGTTAAACATCAGATGACTATTGATTTGTCATTAGATTAAAGTTAGGCCTATAGACAAATAATCTGTTAATAACTGAAATCTATTTAAAGATCTCTATTAGTCAAGTCCTTCTGACCTTCGGGGGCCGTCATTTCCTTGGGAATAAAATTTTATATTTAGTAAGAGAATGTATTTTAGTTTTACTAAATTGTTTTTTTAAGTCTTTTTCCGCATCTGAGACCATTTTGAACTCAGTCTATATTTATTTAAATTAATTGAAGAGTTTTAACTTTTGAACAGATTTGTTTTTGTCATTCAGAGTATAGGAATAAGGATGGGTGGCCTTCGCACTATTAGAATAGAGTTAGCAAGCAGACAATGAAAGCCCATGAGAAAATATTTATATTACATCTCCATATCCCTTCCACCTCAGGAATATCATAAGTGATGGGCGTCTGTTATTGAATAAAATTTGATAGAATAATTTATTCATAGGATGGTCCTGGAAAAAGCAAAAAAATAAACAGATTTTAGTTTTAATTGCTTGATCACACCACCTTAAATAAAATAAATCCCAGTCTATGTTACATAGCAACACACTCGTTGCAATTGTGTTTCAGTCACCAGTTGCTTTCTATATAAATGGCAACTTAACTGATTAACGTACGTACATCAAATTGCGTTTATTTTTTAATTTTAGCCTAAAGGCTAGCCTTGAGCTTCGTCACCTAGCATCTCCCTCTCCCTCCAGCCCTTTAAAAGATAATATCATTTCAATAATTTCCAATTATACTCTGATAGGAAAATTGAAGGAAGAGAGATTAAAAATTGTTCCTCTCAATCCATCATTATTTCGATTAAATATACAACGAACATAAATCTATTGTTAGCTATAAAGTTGGATTCAATTATAAAATTTTAAAGGGTCAGGTCGTAACAGACAACATTCACTTTCCCGTTATATTATGTTTTAACATTTTATTCCTAATGATGTTAGAAATCTTAATATTTAATAATCTTTTATTTTTTTTTTTTTATTCTCTAGATTAATTAAGTGTATGTTGTCTTTTTAGTTAATAAAGTAATTTTTAAGATTACCTTGGAATGGGTTGGGTAAATGCTAAGTTACAAAACCTTAAGAAAATATTTGAGTTTGTTCTTTGCCAAAATAATATTCCTTTTTTACTAAAACTAAAATATACATTGTCTTTAATTATCCAAATGAATATATATATATATAAATCGGTGAGAATTTAGAAGAGTTGAAAAAGTAAATTGTCAACCGATTGTTCTTGTTGTCCTCAGGTTGCTTTATGTTTTGATCATAAAAAAAAAATTTCATCGTTGTTTGTAGTATAGCCGTTTTGAAAACACACACAAACTAATATTTCCTGAAAATAATATTTTTGGATGACCTCAAAACGTGTATTTTCGTTGATTTCGAAAGTAAAAATTGATTGAAGTTACTTATTTTTTAAAATCTTTTTCGATATATATAGACTCCGTCCTTATTTATTTCTAATAATTGGTAGCCAAAATAATATAAATAGATTTTTGTTGTTCGGAAGGAGGAAGTGAACCACCATTGGTACTTGAGACCTCTATAATTTCAATTATTATTATTATATTAATTGTAAATTATTATCTCTTTTAATAAACAAAACAACAATATTCATGTCTATGACGTCAGAAGATCCTCCTATTCCTAACCGCTAGATGGCTTCCTCCTAAGATTTATTTTATTAAATATCGCTCTATATTAAAATTAGAGGGATTCGAACTTGGATCTACCTCGCTTACTGTCATCGTAGCTCTTTCCTAAGGAAAAAAACCTCTTAATTTATCATTATTTTAGACAATATAAATCGGGAACGGTTTAGCGTTTCCATCTTCTCCTTCTTATAACTTCAAAATTAAATAACAAGATTTTCTTTTTATAAATGATATTAATTTTCAAAAATAAAAGAAGAAAATATCCTTACATGTAAAATTCCTTCGCTTTATCTTATTTAAAAAAAAAAAAAAAGTTGATTCAATCTTTTTTTTAAATATATTATTTTCTTTGAAATATTTATTCAAAGAGATGTCTGTCCATTTTCAGCGCCATCTCCTCCATCAAAGGCAAAGAAGAGAGAAAGACTAATAAAATTATATTAAACCTCCTCCTCATCATAGGCCTTTATATTAGTAAAGCTGCTGGCTGCATTTGAGAGTCATTGCTTTTTAACTATCCGCCACACACGTAGAAAGAATAAATGAAAGGAATATAAAATATGGACTACCAAGTAATCAAATATTTTCACGGTATTTATTCCGCAATTTCAAAACAAGCATCCAAGTTTTTTCTTCCTAGTGTTTCTCAAATATACCACTAACTTTTTACCTCTGACTGTACACTATCTCCAACTTAGAGATATATGTTATTAATATATATAGTGGAAAGTTCATCCCAAATGTGATCCTTCATTGCAAGAATATTCACTTTTCAAGAATTTAAAAAAATATGAAATTGAAGATGTGTTATGAATGTCACATTTTGTTTTGCTTAAATTTCCGGCCCTCTTAAGGGCTTAGTAGAAATATTTCATTATGGAGCATTTATTTTATTAAAATTTGATAAGGATCGGGTCAATGATGTTGAGAATCTGACTTTCCTATAGTCGGGAAGAAGGCAGAATCAGCAAATGCAGCCTTTGAATGCTGAATAAAAGTTTACTGATTCATTTTCAGTCCAATGTGATTGTTGTATTTATGACCAAAGCTTAGTATGTATTGGAATATATGTAACAATATATATATATAATCGAAAAAGATGTTAGTTTATAGTACAGTGTGATTCATGTGTGAAATGTAGTCTATAGTCTTGCTTTAATCTTTGATATTACTATCATCGTCCAGGAAACAATTTATTTAATTTGTATTATATATAAAATAGAGAAATATAAGAGTTAAAAACTTTCCAGAGGATGATATATTGTCTAAATTGGATTATTTTTCCTATAGTTGAAGCGCACGATATTAAAATGCTCCTCGTTGGACATATTTTAATCTGAATTGATTCCAACATTTTACACCGGCTATATTCGAAACTTTGACAAAAAAGAATTGAAAAATGTTGCATTCATTCATCTCCTCCTTGAAATTTCTATTAAATCCTCTCTCTTTCTCTCTCTCTAATAAAAATACGAGTATATATGATATATCTTTTGATAGAAATATTTGTATAGTATTGTATATTCTGATGTCTCTAGTAGAAATATTTTATCATCTTCTCGTAATCAAATATCCTGTTTTGTCAACCTCTTCCCCTTTCGCCCCCCACTCACCCGTCCACATATATTCGCATTGATTAATAATAAGCACACGGTGAAAACTTGCAAATTAAATTAGAAACTATTCGCCAAAACTAAGAGAATAGAAACTCAACCGCCTCCTTGTTTATAAACTAATTACAAACCGAAGATTTATAAACCTGTGAATGTCATTCAGTTATTCTGAACGAATGTGATGAAAATTTGTTTGTTTCTTTTCATAATAAAGATTTAACTTGGAATATTTTTGATTTTTTTTGCTTATAAAGGTTTTAGGTGATGAACTTAGTTAGGAGTGGGGGTATAGGAAAGTCAGAAAAATGTCCCATCTCTTTCCCAGCTTTATTTAATCCAATCCTCACCAAATTTTAAGAGAATAATTGTCCCAATTAAACTAATATTCCTGCCAAGTATCAAAACTCTACCACTAATGAGACAGGAAATATAAACAAAAGAAAATGCGACACCTACACACCATGACCGAGAGGTTAAAGGTATTAAATTTGTCAATATTGATAACCTTAAATAAAAAATTTCATGGATCTTAAAACAAAAAATTTGTTGAAATCAGGAGTATCAAATTGGGATTATTTGAATTTTAAATATATTTTTGGAAAATATTGAAAAAAGGGCTTAACTGGACTCGGCGGCGCTACGTGCTTTTTGCCCCTCAAAAAAAGATCAAAAATCAACAAAAAAGTTTTTTAAAAAATCATAAATTATTTATTACTTATTAAGATAATATTTTAAATTTTTTTGTGATCCTGATTTATTATATATTTTGGTGAGAATGAAACCAACTCAGCCGTATTAATTTCCTTTTATTTCTGTTTATTTCGGTTCCCCATGCATATAGAGATGGTTGTTTACGTTTTTAGGCAGTGAGAATGCATTTGCCAGCTTAAATAAAGAGCTGTGCTTTTGAAATGCGTCCATTTTCGTTAGTGGTCTCATCTCTAACGAGGCGAAAATGCAAGGATCACTAACTCTCAAAGAATTTAAATTTTGAAAATAAAATTTGCCTGAGCTATTTATTATTTAAATATAAAAAGAGGCTACCTGCAAACATTGACTGAGCAACCAGGGACCTATCAAAAATACGATCTAGGAAGGTTTTGAAATTGGACGTCGATAGAGTTCTTTGACAAAACGGCTCCTAATTATTGTTCCTTTTTAAGAGTTGATTATTCATAATATTATATAATATGATATTTGGTTATGTTTATTCTTAGATTTTGTATTAGAACCACCTACCCCCCCCCCCCCCCCCACAACAATTGGCTGAGAAGATAACCATATAGGTATATTTAAAAAAGTAAACATTTAAATCCTTAAACGTCAAAAGATGTAGGTTTGGTTCTTCAAATAGATATAAGGTTATCAAAAATGATAATGTGAACGTCCAATCTTTCGGTTACAACTTAGGGTGAGAATTGAAAGATAGTTAATTAAAAACAATTAAAATTTAATTTTTTATATTTGAAATTTAAAAAGAGATGTTAAAATCAAAATTTTTTTGGTTAATTCTATTATAAGAAATAATTAAATAGAATTTTTGTGAATTGCCCTTTCTTAATCTATTCCTACCACCCAAAATAAAAATATACTCCAAGATCCATCAAAATCGTAAGAACCATTTACACTTGATAGTTTTAAAGTAAACTCTCCAGAAAGGCAAACAAAAAAGGCCCTGGTTTGGAATTTTTTTTTAATATTTCGCTGCAGTTGAGCTAATAATATTTTAAAGATTTTTAACATTTAATAAAATTCCCTTCTATCAGAAACAATATGAAGATCCACAAAATTAAGGGCAAGGCTCAGGTTCAGAGATACAAAATAACAAAAAATAGATAAGAAACAAAAATAACAATCATAAAAGGAAACTTAAAAAACGTGTATTTCCGTTGAAATCTCGACATCGATTTCTTTTACGATCACAATTCTTTCTCATTATATATTTCAAATATATAAGAGAAAGTGAAAACGAAAAATATGAAAGAAAAAACATATTAAACAATAGAGTGAGGCAATTTAATCAATCAGTTTACAAATGACAGGGTTTATGAACCCTAATATTATTTATAGGTTATTATTTTACCCTCGATCTCGAGGCCGGTTAACAATTGAAAATTTTTATAATATAATAAAAGTTGTATATGCCCCTGGGTTAAGAATTAATTTTATAATTTTTTTTTAACATGTCCAATCATGAGCTAATTATAATGAAAAACCTTACATTGTAATGTAGTAAAAGAAATATGTCCTCCCAAGGATTTAACTATTGATCAATCAACAACATACTCCATTTTAACGAGGATAAAAAATTCAAAAAATGCTTTTATGTTTATTTAACTCCCCCGACATCGAAATTAATATGGCTCTGTACCTTGTAGTAGATTTCCGAAGGTTAGTGAAATAAAATTTATATAAATAAATATAAGCCACCGCCATTATAACATTACTAAAGCGTGATTAGAAGAATATAGGCAGACAAAAGGTGGAATAAAACAAATTTTATTGGAAGAAAATAAGCTCGCACTTGGAAAATATAGGAATTCAATATAGTGAAAAAAATAAAAAAAGGCTAAAATATGATTTTTCAGAAGAATTTATATTTATTATATTTATTATTATTTTTTTTTTATATACCTATCTCTCTTTGCCTACTTTTAGTTTTCTAAATACTTCCACCTCACTATTTCAATCCCTTTTTCATATAATCATGAAAAGGACGAGCTGGTCACATTATTTCAGAGAGTAAAACATAAAGAAAAATGTAGCCGGTATTTTTTTCTTTGATATAGTTATTGTTTTGTTAGTTAAAACCATCTCTTGAGCTGATAATTGTCATTGATTTACAGGGAAATCAAGACCGAAACGTTAGAAGTTGAAAATTAAATCAAATCTGCTACATTTTTTTTCTTCACTTTTTCACTTATTAAAAAAAAAAATCAAATTCCAGCCCGTATCCATAATATTAAAACGATTCGCTCCTGGATAGAAATTCAGAAGTGTAGCTAGAAGGGGTTGGAGGGAGTGGTGTGATCTGCATCAAGCGAAAATGGCCATTTTAACTTAAAAAAAGAAAAAAATAATAATTTTGGGCTAGAAATTCAAAAAATATCATCTTTTTGTCTTCTGAAATGAAAAACGAAGACTTAAAAATTAATCGTTTTTAATTAAGTTTAAAAAAAATCAAAATCTCTCTCTGGGAAATTATTAATTTGTGGGTCCATTTTGTTAACGTAATAAAGAAATCTAATAGCATTTCACTTCGTAAAATTAAATTCATTTTGCACAGGGAAAAAAAGAGAAGAGGAGAAAAGCTCTCTCTACAATGTCATTTTATAATTATAATAATTATTATATTATATTATATGAAAAAAAAATTAAATGAATAAAAAGGACTCTTTTACTTTTTTAATTATTTTAAAGAATTTAAATTAAAGAAATAATACAAAAGAGACAAAAAAGGGAGAGAGAGAGAGAAGGGCCATTCTATAACAAATAATAATCATGAGCTTTGTTATTAAAAAGAGAATGTGTTTAAATAGAAGCAGAAGAGAGTCTTTTCTTCGGATGAGAAAAATAAGAATAACGAATGAAAGGATTTTTTAAAATGTCTTTTTCGGCATCTGAGGACATTTAGACTCCGTTTGAAATTAATTAATAATCGGTCAATATATAATTTAAATAAATTTAATTTCTTAGGACGGGATAACATTATAACATTAACCTTTACAACGGTTAAAATGTACAAAGAAACAGGATTTAATGGAAGGACTTAATTTCTTCCATTGTCTAGGATTTGCCGTCTATTTTGGACTAAAATATCTAAATTTTATATTCTTATTTATTATTATTCTATATTATTACTTTGCATAAATATATAAACTATCACATTCAAAAATAATTGGACAATCTGTAACTTTTGTTTAATCTGAATAGATACTTAGGAGACCTTCATGAAATTCAAAATTATCAAATTACATGTTTTACATGTATTATGAAATGTATTATTTTTCGTTCTAACCTAAGATTCAGTTTGTCCAAGCAAGGATGATAGTAGAATAATAGCAAAACTACGAGGGGATTAAGAGGGGGGGGGGGGGCCGGAAATTTC